>RCUC01158692.1:0-59893 GCA_003697995.1 Taxidea taxus jeffersonii
GACTTTGAATTGAAATGAATATTCTCCTAACACTGGGTAAAAAGCTCAACACTAGGAATGAAAAGTAATGTGGAAAGGCAAAATTACCATAAGCCTCTCTAGATTGCACAAAATGTGTGTGCTCTTCACTATCTCAAAAATTAAAAGAAAAACTTTCATTCATTTGTGTTAACACATGTAGAATGCTAAATCCTATCTATAGAATAATTAGATGTCAAGTGACAGATCACTTATACTTTTTAATTTCATAAATTCCCTTGTTTTCCCAGAATTTTCCTAATTTCCAGAAGAAAACCTATCCGTATCAAAGCCTATAATTCAGGGTAGACTTCTGGAACCTAGAACCGAGGAAGAATGTAGGCAAAGCGTAGGGAGCAGCCTACACCACAAGGTGGAAGTGGGGGGAAGGTTAGCTCAAAACTGACTGCATGATGAGAATCTGTGAAACATTTATCCAGGTAGAGTGCTTAATTTCAACAACCCATTATATTAAAGGCTCATGCAGTATCCTAAATCTTTCCTCTTTCTTTAAAAAAAAAAAAATTAGATTCCAAGTCACAGATCACTTGTGTTTATTTTAATTTCACATCTTCCTTTGGTTTTCTCCCATGAGTTCATCCTTTTCCCTGTGCATTCACACAGCAGCAAGACCCAAATGCAGATGGCAAACAAGAAAGACAAAGGGCTGGGAAGTCAGAAGGTCTGATCCAGATCTGAACCAAGGACACCTTAAAATCATTGTTAAATCTCCCCGTCTCTTAGTTTCTTCATCTGACAAAGGGGAAGACTTGCTTGTTTCCTCCACAAGACTATCATGAAACTAAAACGAGGTCAGTGATACGAAGTACTCTCAAAGCTTCAAATTGCTATAAAAACATTAGATACTGTTATTACAATTAATATATTCTTAGGCAAAAAGGTGCCAAATATACATGAATTCTAGATTTGTTATTTGTGTGAATCGAGGCAGACAGGGACATATAGATATTCTCTTTTTATGTTAATTGTAAATTTAATTAAATCCCAAGGAATAAAGAGAAAACTCTAACTTGTCTACATCCTGTTAAAATTTATAGTCACAATATGAGGAATGATTTGGTGTCTACATCAACATACTATTCACATTTTTAAATGTAAAAATTTAAAACTGCATGAATTGTCCAAGTTCTGTCATTTAGAGTCCAGGATCTGTAAATAGGGATGACAATGGTACCTACATGATGGGGTTGATATGAAGATTGGGTCAATATGTACAGAGCACTGGACCACTATGTGAACACTTGCACCATGGTACCAGCGAGAATCAGCCAGCTCTGGGTTCAAACTATTGCTCCAATCTCTACTAGATGTGTGATTTGAATAGTACATCTCAGAGGGCCACTGCGAGGATTAATGATTGTATATATAAGTGTGTGTGTGTATATGTATATGTATATTTATGTGTATGTATACATATATGTGTACATATATATATATATGAAGATTGAAAAGATACCAATTATACTGAAAGTTATCAGTAAGTGGTGGGATCCATGGTTTTGCTTAGAGTAATAATGTTTAATGACAGTAATACTGGTAAGGTATGAAAGAGATTCTTTAACTTTCAGTGGTTTATTGAGGCCAGATAGTTTTGGAAGAGACTGCACCAATCTTGGCAGTAGCAAAAATGTATGTGATTTTAGAGTGCTGAGTACAGGATCAAATTCTCAATGACATCCGCAAGCTTAACTCTGTTTCAGACTTATCATTGCCAAAATATTTTAAGTAGACAGAAACACATTTACCCTTGAGAAGCATACAGTTTACTCCTTCACATTCAACTCTATTATCTCAATTCCTACAAAGCTTCCGTTGTGTAAGTGCACAGTGGTATTCCACTACAGCAAGGCCATTATGTTTCCAAAGAATTTAGATGATTTCCCAGTCTTTGTCAACATCATTTCTTGCAAATCTGAATGAAAAATGAAGATCTCCTTGAAAAGCCTTAAAAAGTCTAGTCGTTTTTTCATTTTTCATTTCCCTGATTCATTTTCATTTCCCCAAAAGAGTGAAAAGAAAATTAAATAGTTTTTTAAAATAGGGGGAGGAGTCAAAGAATAAAGGGAACATCTTTTTAAGCTGTTAAGATGTTTTCTAGGGCTAACAACTTAGAGGACTATCCAATCCACCTTACCTGGAATTCTAGTTGATTCCCGTCATCTTCATGGCTTCACTTCCTGGCCACAGACATATATGCTACCAATCTCCCACCCGCCATCCCCACAAGGCTTGGTTTTCAGTTGCTTTTATTTGTTACCATGTTATCCTCCATCATTTTTTTGGACCTCAAAACTGTTAAATCACAGCTTGCCAGAGGAAAAGGTTATCTTAGAAACCATGCTCTTATACCAATTTCCTTTTGCACAGGCTTCCAAACTGACAGTCTGATAAATGAGAAGACTGGTGACTTCCAGAAAATGACAAAGGGACTCTGGGTCAAGAAACCAAGGATTCTCTCTCCCTGGGCAGGGTGGCTTATCCATACTTGCATCAAATTTATGCATCTAATTTCTTTTTTGTGTGTGTGTGTGTGTGCATCTAATTTCTTATGTGTCTGTTTTGAGTTTGTGCAATCTATTCCCATTTTTTAATAAAGATTTTATTTATTTATTTATTTATTTATTTGACAGAGAGAGATCACAAGTAGGCAGAGAGGCAGGCAGAGAGAGAGAGGAGGAAGCAGGCTCCCTGCTGAGCAGAGAGCCCCATGCGGGGCTCGATTCCAGAACCCTGGGATCACGACCTGAGCTGAAGACAGAAGCTTTAACCCACTGAACCACCCAGGTGCCCCTCTATTCCCATTTTTAAGCAAAGCAATCCATTGCTTGGTTTTCGCCTTATAACTAAAATATTACATCTCAGAAATCAAATAAAGTATCACTCTCAAACAGCCTTTTGATGAGATACTAGCATTGGAATTACAAGAGTAAGGGCAAATTTCTCAGTATCATTTAGTTTTATTTTGTTTTTCCTAATTCTTATGTTCTTATTTTCATTATGCAATTATGTCATCAGGAACCAAAATAAGGTCACCTTAATTACTTCTTTTATGACTTCTTACATACAAAAAGTTTATTTCTGCCCAATCACTTAAAAATAAATGACCACAGCATTTAAGAGAATAATTTCTGTCACCTATTACACACAAATGTTTGGTGTATATACAAGTAATAACAGCAAAGATTAGAACAATTTACATGTGGCAAATATCGTTGAAGTTCAACAAGCTAACATGTATCTGCTGAAATGCAACCAATAGGAATTCCTCAAAAATTTCAAACATTTTTGGATTCATGTCTTCCCCATCACCTACCCAAGTGTCAAAAGAGAGAGAGGGGCAGCAGATCATTCTCAACTTCCAAAAATTAGGTGTCTTTTAGATATAGAAAAGACAGGAGCCAGGGGGCGCCTGGGTGGCTCAGTGGGTTAAGCCTCTGCCTTCAGCTCAGGTCATGATCCCAGGGTCCTGGGATCGAGCCCCCTTCCCCCTTCCCCTCTGCCTGCCTCTCTGCCTACTTGTGATCTCTCTCTCTTTCTCTGTCAAATAAAAAATAAAATCTTAAAAAAAAAAAAAAAAGAGAAGAAAAGACTGGAGGGGAATTTGTAAGATGGAAACAGTAGTCCTACCCTTTAAGGTAGCTAATTGAAAAAGCTACTTCTGGGATAAAGGACTCTCCTTGTACTGCCTTAAATAAAATAATTCTAGTCCTGGGACACAGGGATGGCTCAGTCAGTTAAGCATCCGATTCTTGGTTTGGGTGGTGAGATCAAGCCCTGAGCTGGGCTCTGTACTCAGCAGTAAGTCTTAAGATTCTCTCTTTCTGCCCCTCCCATCACTTACTCTTTTTGTTCTCACTCTCAAATAAATAAATCTTTAAAAATAATAATAATAATTATAGCCCCATTTGGACAATGTTATTTTTTTTTGCTAAGTCACCTACATGTGAAATTTAATTACATAATGCAACTACCTAGACCATTTCTGTCACAAGTCCTCCTTCAGCAAAAAATGGTTAAGTATTTGATAAAATGTTCTCCACTAAAAGAAAACACATGGAAAATGAAATGTGATTACCTTTCCAAAGTCACGAACATCAAACAGGTCAAATGCTTCAAAGAGTTCACTCTTTCTCATCCCAAAGGTCTCACAACAGGCGGTGAGGAATGTCCTTATGTTCTTCAAACAGAGAAACTGAGGAATGGGAAAGAGCTGTTAGTACATAGTGAATCATTCTGAATGCTCTATATCCTCTGTCCACCCAGAATGCTATTTTAAAACATGACAAGCGGAAAAAAAAGAATCAACCAACTTTTGAGACTGCTTTGCAATTAATCCTTCAGCAGTATTTACTGAGTACCTGCTTGGGCACAGGTGACACATCTATGAAGAAGTTACATAAAGTTTCTGCCCTCATGAAACTTATATTCTAATAAAAGAAGACAGACAAGAAAAAACTCAGCAACAAAAACCAAAAAAGGAAATATTTTATTTTCATGTGGTGGTAAGTGCAATGGGGAAAAATCCAGGTGGAGGGATCAGGAGCACTGGTGGGAGGGAGTGGGGAGGCGCTTAAATGAATGATTAGAGAAGGTGTAAGTGGGAAGAGAGCAGATGAGCAGAGATTTGAAAGGAGTAAAGGAACAAGCCAGGCAGAAGTACAGGTCACAACATTCCAACTTGAAGTAGCATCCCATGGCAAAGCCCTGAGACAGAATACCTAAGGTGTGTTTAAGAAAGGGGCCAATGCAGCTGGAGCAGAGTGACTGTCAGGGAGAAAGGTAGGAGGTGAGCTAGAAAGGTAATGGGGCCGGATGATGAAGGACCTTGCTGCACCAGCTTTTACTTTGACCAAGACAAGAGTCACTGAAGGCTTTGGGGCAGAGAAGGGATATGACCTGATATTTTACAGTGGTCTTTCAGGTTGCTGTTTTTAACATAGATGGAAATGAGGTGGAACAAACATGGAGATAGGAAAAGCAGATAGCAGGGTAAGACACAACCACGCGAAGACCGCGTGTTACATTTTGATTTTGTTAAATTTGAGATACCTCTAGTTTCAGTGGGATGTGAGGCAGGCAACTGGATATACAAATCTGCAGTCCAGGGTACAGGTATATAGTACAGGCATAAATTTGGGAGTTTTTAGAATATACAGAACATTTTTTTAAAAAGATTTTATTTACTTATTTGACAGACAGAGATCACAAGTAGGCAGAGAGGCAGACAGACAGAGAAGGGAAAGCAGGCTCCCCACTGAGCAGAAAGCCCGATGCAGGGCTCGATCCCAGGACCCTGGGATCATGACCTGAGCTGAAGGCAGAGGCTTAACTCACTGAACCACCCAGGCGCCTCAACAGAACATTTTTATCCACGATATTACCTTAGAGGACTTTTGGAGAAAACAGAGGAGAGGACCTGGAACTGAGTCATCTTAGGAGATCAGGAAAAGAGCCCACCAAGAGGCTGATCACAAGTGACTGGTGAGGAATGGTAATAACCAGAACAACAGGTTTCCCCTTAAGTAACAAAAGTGTTTCTAGAAAAAAGGCATGATAAACTCGTTTAGCTAATGATGGTAAGATTTGACCAAGCGCTGTCCATGGAATCTGGCACTGTGAAGGTTACCGGTATACCTTGATAAAAACAAGTTCTGTGTGGAATGGGGTGCATGGAGCAGGTTCAAGAGACAATGGGAACAGAGGAAGTGAAAAGAGAATATAGAATATAGACTCTTAAGGAGTTTGCTGCAAAGGGGAACATTTTTAAAAACAATGGTAGAGAGGGGAAAGTTGGTCATGCAAGAGAGGTGAGTCACCAGAATGAGGTCCTTGAGTAGGCAAACACTGCTCACGTGGAGAATTCTGACTTGGAGAGAGAAGGCTCAGTTCATCAACACTACAACAAAAGGGAAGGCATATCTACTGACAATTTTTAAAAACAAAATTTACTTTCAGTATCCCAAAGACTCAGACCTACCTAAGCAAAATACACACATACCCTGAAAGTGAATCACTTCTTTTTGGAAACCTGGGTTGCAGTGGCAGACATAACACTATTATCCTCCAATAAGTGAGAAACCCATCAGCTAACCTGAGCCTTCTTTTTTAAGTACTGTCAATGTTTTATTTTGTTGTTTTGTTTTTCATATTGCTTTTTTAATTTGCGGAAAGCACATTTTACTTCCTTGGTATTTGAAACATTCAGATTTTTCACAGGCTTAACTTAGATGCAGTTTGACCCTTTACAGGAATTCCTTTCCAAGGCTTAAGTATTTCAGGAGAGGTAAAAACTGCAGGGGAAGCATCATGAATCCTTTGAAGCACAAAGGCAGAAGCCAATCAGCACATGGAGTTACTACTTGCACTCTAAAAAATTCATAAGAGATCTTTACAACGCAGAATCACTCTACATGTAGCTCTTCCACATAGGATTGCTTATTTACAGATTAAAAGCCTTGCATTCTGCCAAGATAGACAATAATTCCTCTCTTGGGGATTATGCAACTGCTCTCTTGCAATATTTTTTACATAATTAAGTGCCCAACTCATAGCTCACCAAGGAGAAGCACAATTACGCATGCCACCCTCTGAAGATTTCTCACCAAACCCAGATTTCATCCTGTGTAGGAAAAACTACAGTAGACTTCCATCCAAGTGCTTCCTTAACTCAGAAAAGCAAGTATCTCTGAAAAGTTTAAAAAAAAAGAAAAGAAAAAGAAAAAACTAAAATGCAGTCATTACTGGATACACATTTTTTTAAAAGATTTTATTTATTTATTTGACAGACAGAGATCACAAGTAGGCAAGAGAGGCAGGCAGAGAGAGAGACGAGGAAGCAAGTTCTCTGCGGAGCAGAGAGCCTGCTGGGGGGCTCAATCCCAGGACTCTGGGATCATGACCTGAGAAGAAAGCAGAGGCTTTAGCCCACTGAGCCACCCAGGCGCCCCTGGATACACATTTTAAAACAGGTCTTCTGGGGCACCTGGGTGGCTCAGTGGATTAAAGCCTCTGCCTTTGGCTCAGGTCATGATCCCAGGATCCTGGGATTAGCCTCACATCAGGCTCTCTGCTCAGCGGGGAGCCTGCTTCCCACTCTCTCTGCCTGCCTCTCTGCCTACTTGTGATTTCTCTGTTAAATAAATAAATAAAATTAAAAAGAAAAAAAACAGGTCTTCTTACTTCTGGAACCAACCTTAACTTTATTTGCCCCTTAACTGGTTCAGTTCTATTAAATTCCACAAATATTTACTGGATTTGGAAAAGGTCACTTGTATCCTCTCACTTTTTTGAGGCAATCCTCAAATTTGGCCTTCCTTGTAGGTATTTCCTCAGGCAACAGTTTTTGAATGCCTATAACATTCCAAAGACTGGAAATGCTAAAAATGAGTAACACGAGTGGTTCTGCCTCAAGCTTGTCTAATCTTATTTGGAGATTTTCACAGTCATCCAGTTTGGCTAATATCACTAGGATCACATTCCACTTGATGTTCACAGGTGCTCATCTCTGCATGCACAGGAATGAAGCTGAGGGCTGGAGGAGCCCCAATACCACTGCAGAAGCACTGGCCAACCTGGGACGGACAGCCTGCCTGCCACTCCCAAGACTTAGATTTTGTTTTCATCATGCTGAGCTTGTTCTTTTTCCAGTTTATTTTTAAGAATTTCTAACCAAAAATTGAGAAGATAGTACTATGAACATTCTACCTGGTATGTTCCACTGGAACATACTGTCATATATATGTGCTTTTTTTTTTTTTAAGACTTATTTTTTAAAGAGAGAGAAAGCATGTGGGAGCACAAGGGGGAGGAGGGAGCAGCAGAGGGAGAGGGAGAGAGAACCTTAAGCAGATGTTGCAATGAGCAGAGCCCAACTCTGGGCTCTATCTCAAGACCCTGAAATCATGACCTGAGCTGAAATCAAGAGCTGGACACTTTACTGACTATACCACCCAGGCACCCCTATATATGTGCTTTTATATGCCAACTCTTTATTTATAAGATGTAATTTGCTTAAGTATTTGCTTAAGTTACAGATATCACAACACTTCACTCCTAAATAGCTCAATAGGCATCTCCGAGGAATAAAGATAATTTCCTACATACCATTATCACACCTAAGAAAATTAATAATTCTATGTTATCTAATATCAATTTCATATTCAAATTTCCTCAATTGCCAACCCTATATCTCCTTATGCTATGTCCTCCCCCAGTGGGATCCAATTAAATTTTATCCATTGCATTTGGTGGCTTTATTTTTGCAGTATCTTTTGAGAAATCCCACTGCCTTTTAAGACAGACTTTTTGAAGAGTCCAGACAAATTGTCTTATAGAAGGTCCCACATTTTGCATTTGTCTTATTTTCATAGTATCATTAAACCTGTTTTCCATCACTTGTATATCCAGTGAAACAAAAGCTAAGTCTAAATACAAATTAAACAGTTCTGGCAAAAATACTTCATACTGTGAAATTCATATTTCATAACATTTAAAATACAAAATGTTAAGTTAAGCCATTATTATTGGTGCTAGCTTGATCACTTGGTTAAGATGTTTACTGCCAAATCTATTGTAAAGGGACATCTTCCCCTTTATATTAATAAAATCCGGGGCACCTGGGTGGCTCACTGAGTTAAAGTATTTGCCTTTGGCTCAGGTCATGATCCCAGGGTCCTGGGATCCAGCCCCGAGTCAGGCTCTCTGCTCAGTAGGGAGCCTGCTTCCCTTCTTTTCTCTCTGTGGGCCTCTCTGCCTACTTGTGATCTCTGTCTGTCAAATAAATAAATAAAATCTTTTTTAAAAATTCTATGTGTATTAATTTCGTGCCATGTCATATTTCCCAACAATTTTTCACCATGAGTTACCATTCACTAATAACCTTTGATTAATGCACTTGGGACTACAAAATAGTGATTTTTCTGATTCTATCATTCCTTCCATAATTATTAGTGGTTATTCTTATAAAAAGAGCTTTCACTGCCCTCCCTCTCATCCTCTTTTTTTCCACTTGTGTAAAAATCACCATTTTTTTAAAAGTTCATATTGTCCCAAATTTGGCCATTTGGAGGTCCCTTTAAACTGGTTCCCGTGTCCTTTTAACAGAATGCCATTTCTTGTATCAAATTGTCCCAAATCCATATAGGTCCTTTGCTCTAGTTCTGGAATCAGCCATTTCTCCCAGCAAGTCCATTCCCACTTACGTGGTAAATGGATATTTAGAAACAAATGTCTGAGCACCGGGCTGCTCCCAGATTATATGAGCCAGTTTTATCAAACAGACCAACAACTCCATCCTTTGCTTAAGCAATCCATCACAACAGAAAGAGTTAATGTAAACTAGATTGGCCTAAATGATCTCCAATGCACCATTCCGATAATTCTATACTTTTCTTTGTGGAATGCTTAATAAGCCAACTCTTATCTTACTCTGCTAAGATGAAGGCAAGTTGGATTTTTTGAAGATGACTGATGAATACATGAGCTTGTTTTATGCTTAGAGATGTGATTGGTGTTTTGACACTCTGATTTCAGTGTAAGTTTTTTCTCCCCAGTTTATAAATTCTTTTAGATTAGTAGCCATATGATTGTCCTTTGTATCATCTGTGGTAGCTTAAAACATTCTGCCTTTAGAGATGGTTTAAAACACACAAGAACAAATATAGCTCATTATTTCATAACCAAACCTGGTGTTTGATCAAAAATTATACAAATTTAAATTTATAAGAGATAACCTTAGGAATTTTTAGAATTTAGGATTCAAATTTTAAGAATCAGAATTTTAAATAACTTCAGGATTTTTAAAATATTAAATGTATACAAACAAGATAGTTACCAAAATTAAAGATATACAAAAGTCTAAACAGTATTTTCTTATTTAACAAATACTACTGAGGTGCAGACTATATACTAGGCATCATAAAACTTCATAAAACATAAAAAAACTTCATAAAACATATCTTCAATTGGGTACTGCTTTAATTTATTAAACATATATTAATGGGACGAAACTCCCAAGAGCTAGGTATTTTATTTATTTATATAACAGAGAGAGACACAGAGAGAGAGAAACACAGGCAGGGGGAGTGGGAGAGGGAGAAGCAGGCTTCCCGCTGAGCAGGGAGCCGGCCGATGCAGGATCCTGGGATCATGACCTGAGCCAAAGGCAGACACAACAATCTGAGCCGCCCAGGAGCTCCATGAACTAGGCTTTTTTAAAAAGCAAATAGGGCCCAAACTGTCCTCAGAAGAGTTACCCTGGCAGGACAGAGCCCCCAGACCAGTGACAGCACAATTACACAGTATGTGGCAACCACCAAATAGAGGTATTCAAGGGTTCAATGGGAGTCCTCGAATATCAGAAACAGCTTTCTGGAATAAGTGACCGATGAGAGGAGAGCTGAAGGAAAGGTGAGAGTCAGTCACAAAAACAGGAAGAGTGATTGACATTCAGGGAAAGGAAAGGAAGATGCCAGACTTGGGGTGCAAGGGAATACCAGGTAAACAGCACAGCATGTGTATGAACACAAGACAAGGCATGGCCTGCTGGGGGCAGTGGAAGTGGTACCGAATGGACACAACCCTCTGGAGGGCAGTAGCTAGAGCTGGGTTGGAAAGGGGAGCTGGGGGCGCCTGGGTGGCTCAGTTGGTTAAGCAACTGCCTTCGGCTCAGGTCACGATCCCGGCGTCCTGGGATCGAGTCCCACATCAGGCTCCCAGCTCCATGGGGAGTCTGCTTCTCCCTCTGACCTCCCCTCTCATGCTGTCTCATTCTGTCTCTCTCTCTCAAATAAATAAATAAAATCTTAAAAAAAAAAAAAAAGAAAGAAAGAGGAGCTGGATGCCTCTCTGTCTGCCTGTGCTTGCTCTCTAACTAATAAATAAATAAAATCTTAAAAAAAAAATAATAAAGGGGAGCTGGGGCTTATAAGGCTTGCCAAAGAGATATGGGCTTTCTTCTAGAAGACATGGTGAGGTTCAATGGGTTTAAATAGAAGAGTAGAACACTCAGCTTGCATTTTATTATTACAGTAATTTTTGAGTGTTTGCTATGTACCAAGCTCTGTGCTAAGGTTTAGGTCCTTTAAGCCTCATGACAACTCAGTCAGGAAAGTTTTCATTTTCTCTTTCATGCATACAGAGTTTACTCAAGGTTATATAACTGCATTTGCTAAAGTAATAGTGTCATGATTCAAATCCAGACCTTCTTGCCACAGAACCCACATCCTTAACTATGGTGTTATTCTAGCTCTCTTTTGTAGTATGCAGATTAAATTGTTTTCTTTTCTCTTTATTAGGGAGATAATATGGTTTAGGTGGGCAAGATTATGGTGATTTGGACTAGGACTAGCATGGTAGGAGGAGGAACTGAAAGTCTATGAAGTAATATGGAAAGGAAACAGCCAGTAACTGATCGAATATGCTTGGAGTGGGTGGGGAAAGAGAGAAGAGAGAAGAACTAGGAATTATATCCATAGCTCTGTCATGGGCTCTGCACCTACAGTAAAGGCACTCTCTGAAAATGGTAGCAGCTGGGGGACAGGGTTGTGAAAAGGAGCCAAGATGGGAGACAATTAGCTCTTGTCTTTACATCTGGAAGATCCAGTAATGAGAGCACATTGAGGGAGCATGTGAGGGATATCCTGTGATGAGTGATGTCCTCTAACAGCACAGGCAGCGGTCTTCAGCCACCACACCCACCCTTCCCCTTGGAAGTACATGAGCAGCTTACTTATTTATTACAAGCTGAAGAATTAAAATGGTAGAAAAGCACTCAATAGATGCAGATAACCTTCAAAGAAATTTTAATACCATCAAGGTCTAGGACACCCTCAAATTAGACAGAGATCTCCAGATTAGATAATGCTTCATCACCAGATAGCTACCACAACAGACAAGGCTTTTCAAGGTGCAGCCTCTCCCACAGGACCACTTCTATGCTAGTAACAATGATGTTCCAGAAAGGAAACATTTAAAAGTCAGACTGCAAATGTTCACTATAAAGCTCTGAGACAACCTTTCTCTTTACCCCTTTTATAAGGTGTACGGTTGCCTTTTTCTCTATGTGCATAAGAACCATTTTAACTTTCTCAATGACATGAATACAAGTAGGATCATTTCCCTTTTTTACTTGAAAAACTAAGCATCTACTTCTGTAAAATTGTTAGCAAAAAATGGACCAGCTGTGTTAACTGACGCTATGTAACAGGAAAAAACCTCCATAGTCTGTTGTGAAATGAGCTATTTCAATCACAACCAAGAAATGGTATCTTACGGGAAGGTTGATGATTTCTAATACAGCTTCACTGCCATGCACACTTGCTTACTGCACTTTTCACAAGGACCACCAACAGTCAAAGCTGCCTGATGAAGACAGAAGTTCTTGGAGTCTCATTTCTTTCTTTCTTTTTTTTTTTTTAAGATTTTATTTATTTGAGAGAGAGAAAGAGTCGGGGGAGGGGCAAAGGGAGAGGGAGAAGCAGGCTTCCCGTTGTATGTGGAGCCAACTCAGGGCTCAGTCCCAGGACCCTAAGATCCTGACCTGAGTTGAAGGCAGATGTGTAACTGACTGAGCCACCCAAGTGCCCCTCGGGTTCTCATTTCTTGATGGAACGCTCATTACCCCATTGAAGGGGAGACTGAACTTGAGAGTTTAACATAATTTGAATTGGGAATGGTTGTTAATGAGCTGACTGACAGGTTTGTTTATTTGTTTTTTAAGATTTTATTTATTTATTTGACAGAGACACAGAGAAAGAGGGAATGCAAGCAGAGGGAGAGGGAGAAGCAGACTTCCCACAAAGCAGGGAGCCCAATGCGAGCTCCATGGATCCCAGGACCCTGGGATCATGACCTGTGCTGAAGGCAGATGCTTAATGACTGAGCCACCCAGGCGCCCCTGACTGACAGTTTTGAAAGGCACAGAAGAGATCATGATGAAGCCTATTTACAAACATTAGGTACAAGAGTTTTCTTTTGTGAGCCAAGCCTCAGCTTAGACTTTGTTAAGCTCTACCTAGTACCCCCTGTCATCCTAACTCCTCCACCATCCCTTTCCAAAGGAATCAATCATCCTTTGAAGAACTAGTAAGGCAGGAAGGCATGTAAGGAAAACAGTAATAAATCAAGTTTCTCTCTTATTGGGGTTTTCTATTTCTGTCTCTTTAGCTGTATCTTTGCTGTGCCTCTACCTTTTAAAATTAAGAGAGCTAAATTCTGCATCTTTTGGAAAGAAAACGAAAGAAAGACAAAAGAAAAAGAATAATTTTTATTTGTATAGGGGCTTTGTCTTTTTCCCTTGTGACTCAGTAGATCCCAACAGAAGGGGCACCATCCCCACCGCTTTGTAAAGAAATCATATCCATAGATGCCTTCTGAATAATTATAAAATAATGTGCTGCACTTAGCATCAGTTCAAGACTGCACAGTATCTTCAAATAATTTTCTTATTGATCCTATTATTATAAATAAATGAAGACCCTAAAGAACATGCAGGAAGAAGTCCAGGAAGGGAGGGAAGTTGTTTGTCCTAGCTCCAATTTTGTGCTCCAGTCACTAAGCCAGAACTCCCCTATTTTCAATAAACTAAAAGCCATGTTGACTGCTGTCTAGGCTGCATTTTTAAAGGATAAAAAAAAAAATTAGTCATAAATATAGTCACTTAATAACATTTAAAGTTGCAGGCTTATTTTCTATTTTCTTCAATGATTAAAACTTTTATGGGTCATATGTAACTTTATGAAAGTGACCAAGCTCCAAATTACAGGCCTAACTGTAAGAACACATGCACCCTACACTCTGTAGCACTCTGGTTCACACCTGTGATAATTACCATCTTGACTATATCTGTTCTCCCAACTATCACATGAAATAAACATTTGCAAGTAGAGACTACATTTATTTCACCTATGTACTCTCAGACATGTGGTTTTAATAAATAATGAATGATTCATGATGCAGTGTATGTGTAAAACATAAACAGCAATCATTTCTTGGTAGCCAGGGAACTCATGGGGGAAGTTTACATTAAACTGTCATCATATCCCCTTACTTATATGTTAGTGTATCAATAGGTACTCTTTATTAAATTACTCCCAAGAACTTTAGAATTTGGTGATGTTAATAATTACAAGTAAAATAAAGATTTTAAATTATTAAGCAGTTATGTTCTTGGGCATCATTTCTAGACCGGGTTGCCAGCCTCTGGTGCATATTCAATGGTAGCCTGCTAACAGATTTTCAGGATTCCTAGCCAGCTATCACCATCATACACACAAGCCCTTTGCTGCTTTCAACAGCCCTTGTCCTCATAAGAGAGAGCACTGTACCCCTCACCCTTGGCAACAACTTTAAAAGGTTATATGTCAACCCCAGCATTAGCCCTTGGACCCAGAAAAGGTTAACAAACAGCATTTAATTCTCCTTATGTGTTTCTAGTTTTTGCACTGAAAAAACTGAATGCCTGGGAAATGCAGAGGTCAAAATTAGCTTGAAACATCTATTTTGCTAAGTTCATTAACCTGCTAAAGAAAGCACCTGATGTCATGCATTTAAGGAGAAAAAGTAACACTCAACCACATTATTATCTGGAATATAGCTAGCCCAAAGTACACTAAATATGGCCCACTCTACATTCTAGAGAAGACTTCCTTGCAGGGCTCCCTATTACAGGGATGCAAAAAAAGGCATTTCATTTTGCACAGACCATTAAGAGACAGTAGAATGCAGTAACTAAAAGTCAGGATTTTATAGTGGTAGGAACAGTAACAACGTAGCTACAATAGCAGTGATAGTCATAATCATAGGAGAATGGAAGTAGTTGTAGTAACCATTTAGCAATAGCAGTGATGGTAACAGAGTAGCATGGAAGTGGTAGTAGTAACAGTTTAGCAATAGCAGCAGTACTAGTAATCTTGGTGGAACAGAAGGAGTGGTAGCAGGCAGAGTGGTGGTGATGGTGGTGCCAGGTGCTCAGGCAATCACCAGAGAGGAAAACCAGAGTCTCCTGTGCCTTTATTCTAGGTGAGAAATGGACTGTCCTTCCAACGTAGAACATCCTTGTAACAGCACACTGGCCTAGAAAGCCACCCCCTGTGACCAGGAATTAGAATCCTATTACCACAGAAGGAGGGGAGTTGTGGTCATTCTTCATTACAGACAACATTCAAAATGAGGAAAAAGCTTATGGACACAAATCTGTGTTGCTTTTAGAGATGAGCCCTACAAATCCATGAATCCAGATAAGGAGAATGAAACTTAGTGTGTTTGAGTCTGATCTAAAAGGAAAAGAGCTGTATACCCCACCCTCACCCCCCCAAAAAAGAGAGAGAGAGAGAGCACGCGAAAGCTGATTGGAGGCAACTCCACCTCACGGTCTTCGCTCCCCTACAAACAGCCACCTGAGAAAGCAGCCACAGAGGTCCTCACGAGTCCCTGAGGAGTCCCCACCTTCTCCCTCCTTTGCTGCCTAGCCCCCTATATCCACCTCACCCTGTGGTACAGCCAGAGCAGAATTTGAGCAGCAGGAGATCCAGAAAGGAAGAAAAGAACAGAGGGGAAAGTAAAGCCTGAGTCTCTCCTCCCTCATTTAATCTGACCTTGGTGCTGTGGGGTAGGTACTATTATAATTCCCACTTACAGATGAGGCAGCTGAGGCAGGAAGAAGTGAGATAAGTCACCTGGCCTTAAGTCACATCGCTGGTAAGTGATGGAGCAAGGTTTCAAACTTTAACTCCAAGTCCAAAGTCCATGCCTTTCACAACTATGGCATTCTGTCTCCTCCCTGGCAGATACTGCCCAAAGCAACGAAGCTGGGGGCCAAGGTCCTGCCCTCCAGGGGAGGACAGGAGATACACAAAGGAGCAGAGAGAGCATTTCCATTCCAGTGTAGTAAGTAAAGAAGCAAGCACCAGGTTTAGTGGGAACACAAAGGAAGAATGCCCATCCAATGAAGGGGAATAGGTTAAGATTCACTTCTCCAAGGAAGTGGCTGAAATGCATGTCTAAGAATGAACAAAAGGCCATGATAAATGGCACCTGGTGAAAAGCAAAGGCCTAGCTTTTGGGAGGAAATGCAGTAATTCACATGGCCTCTACAGCCAGTGCAGGGAAGAGAGTATAAGAGATGACTGGCTGGAAAACTAGACAGGAGCCAGATCCCAAATGCAACTCAAGATTCACTTCTCAGAGAGGACAAGGCAATGCATCATAATGCTTCTGACTCTACAAACAATAGCAAGAGATAAACATGTGTGTCCCACATAAGACACTAAGCACCTTCCACAGAGTAGGTCAGTTAATACATACAATGACCCTCTGAGGAAGACACTATTATTATACTCTATTCATAAGGAATGAAGACACAGTAAATAACCCAAGGTCAAGGGTAGAGTCAAACCCACCCCTGCTAGCACTGGCAAGTGATGCTGCATCCTTGAGCATGGGGGGTTGTGGGGAGAGGCAATGACAGGTTCTATAGTGGCAGTAAAACCAGACTTCAGGCACCTGCCAGCTTAAGCAAACATGGGGTCTGCCCCAAGGAAAGCAACTAAACATGAAGAGTAACTTACTTCCTCAAGTAATTTCAACTTCAGAAAGAATATGCATTTAAAAAAAGACAAAAAGATGCATTTTGGAGGAAAACACTCTTCTCTAAAAATAACCAACAATCACAACAAATGTTTCAATTTCTATTCAGATCAGCATAATACTTAGCTCTAGACGATACAACCTACCCTCCCCTCTTTCTTTTCTCACCTACAAAAGAGAACATCCCTTACTTTATCTCTTAATGTCTTTTAGTAGGCTTCTTCTACACATGATTACATATGTTCTACATAACTTTGAACAAATTTGAAATGATTAAATAACTTTGGAACAAAATTATTCAGCAATAGATCAACAGGCTTTTTTGTTTTTTATTTGACAGAGAGAGACATGCAAGAGAGGGAACACAGCAAAGGGAGTGGGAGAGAGAGAAGCAGGCTTCCCGCCCAGCAGGGAGCCTGACATGGGGCTCCATCCCAGGACCCTGGGATCATGACTTGAGCTGAAGGCAGACGCTTAATGACGGAGCCACCCAGGTGCCCCTCATTTTTTTTTTTTTTTGTGCCAGATTACATTTTATTTCTCCCCACATTTCTAACCTAATTGTTATTCTATCTGTACCCACACTCCTCCCAATTTAGTATCACCCAAGTTATATGCAAATTATATTTCTCACTTTTGATTTTATTACCTGAGACTTCTTTATGATTCATGTTCCAGGTTTTAGCTCTGCCTACGAAGTCACAAGTTGTTTTATTAAAATAAGTTGTAGTTTTTTCAAAATTAAGTAAGAGTATACTAGGTCTGTACTAAAAACACTGTTAACACAAGATCTGAACTAAAGATCTGACTTATATCTGACCTATATCATGTATGTGTCATACACATTATTCATATGTTTATATATACATGTGCATACACACAACTTTTGTGTTAATACCACTACTTCCATATAATATTTCCTTCTGAATATATCAACCAAGTAGAACACTTAACCATGTAAAAATACACCCTGAATATAGAAAATCTTCCTTGGTTTCTTCCCCTCACCCTTTTCTTAGCCTTCAAAAAAACTCTGCCATCTTTATAACTAGGAGATCTGTACTCTGTGTAAAAAAGCTGATAACCAGGGGATTAACAGATTAATTAAAGGCCCATATATCTTTTCAAATTAGTGTTTTCCTTTTCTTTGAATAAATAACTAGTGGAATTACTGCATCATGTGGTATTTCTATTTTTAATGTTTTGAGAAACCTCCATACTGTTTTCACAGTGGCTATACCAATTTATATTCCCAAAAATGCACAAGAGTTCTTTTTTCTTCCCTAACTTCACCAACACTTGCTATTTGTCTTTCTTTTAAAAGATTTTATTTGTCAGAGAGAGAGAGACAGAGAGAGTATGTCCACGAGCAGGGGGAGTGGCAGGTGGAGGGAGGAGCAGGCTCCCCAATGAGCAAGAAGCCCGATGTGGGACTCAATCCCAGGACCTTGGGATCATGACCTGAGCTGAAGTCTTAACCAATTGAGCCAACCAGGCATCCTTATTTCTTGTCTTCTGATACTAGCCATCCTGACTGGTGTGAGGTAACATCTCACTGTGGTTTTGATTTGCATTTCCCCGGTGATTAGTAATGTTGAACATCTTTTTCATGTGTTTGTCAGCCATCTGTATGTCTTCTTTGGAAAAACCTCTATTCCGGTCCTCTGCCCATTTTTTCATTGGATTATTTGTAGTGTTTTGGTGTAGTGTTGTATAAATTCTTTATATATTTTGGATATTAACCCATTACTGAATATATCATTTGCTAAAATCCTTACCCATTCAGTAGTTTGATGGTTTCCTTTGTTGGGCAGAAGCTTTTTGATGTAATCCCAATAGTTTAATTTTGCTTATTTCTCTGGCCTTTGGAGACATAGCTAGAAAAATGCTGCCATAGCCAATGTCAGATTTACTGCCTATGTTCCCCTCTAGGATATTTATGGATTTAGAGGTCTTATATTTAGGTCTTTAATCCACTTTGAGTTTATTTTTATAGATGCTGTAAGAAAATGGTACAGAGTCACTCTTTTGCATGTAGGTGTCCAGTTTCCCCAGCACCATTTGTTTAAGAGATTGTCTTTTCCCCAATGTATATTCTTGCCTTCTTTGTCACAGACTGACCACATAGCATCAGTTTATTTCTGGGTTTATTCTATTCCTTTGATCTGTCTATTTTTGTGCCAGTACCATACTGTTTGATTACTACAGCTCTTGAAATCTGGAATTATGATACCTCCGAGCTTTGTTTTTCTTTCTTGGGATTAGTTTTGCTATTAGGGGTCTTTAAGGTTCCATACAAATCTTGGTATTATTTTTTCTAGTTCTATGAAAAATGCTATTGGTATTTTGACAGTAATAAAGAATAAAATAGGCAATTCCTAAATCTAATACCTTTATTCCTGCAGTCTCCAAGTCTGTACCTATCTCAGCCATTTTTCTTAAGATTGAATACACTTTTAGGTCATACAATTTCTTGAACAGACTGTACTAGATTCATTCCAGAATTCTCTGTATTAGATCATTCTAAAACTATCTTGTTACTAGGTATATAATTATAGGCTATTTCTTCAGCAGTATTTATCCATTGCCACTGTAGTCCTATAAGATAGATGTGGAGGTTTTTGTGAGGGGTTTTGATTTTCTTTACCTAATACCGATTCAATACTGTGTTATACGATTTTTAAACTAATTTGCAAATGTTGTTACTCTACCTAGAATGGCATTTCTGTAGGAAGACCACTGTCCTGATTTATCATGGATGCTCTTTAAGGCCTTTGTCCTACTGCAATTACTGGTAGTGTCCTTTTCATTTAAAAAAAAAGTTCTTGTATAATAGGTTATATATTCTTTCTGTCTTTTTCCTGTCCTTAGAATATTCCTCATCCTTCAGAACACCAGATAAAATTACGCTTCTCTATTAAGCTTTCCTTGACAACTCCTGATAAGGCTGGTCATTCTTTCTCAGACATTATACCATTTTAATCATGTCATTATAAGAATGTACCAAATCTTATAGCCACAGTTTATTGGTCTATATCCTGAATATAGCCTAACAAGGCAAGTGCTATAGACATATATAACTACAGACACACAAACGTTATACATGTATACATACATACATACTATACACACTGGGTACACAGGGGAATAACCAGGAACAACCACTCTGCATCCAAGTCCTGCCCCTCCCACCAAGAATTGTGTGGCTATAAGGAGGTATAGGGGTTAAGAATGGATTCAGGGATCACACAGGCTTGTGCTCAAATCACCCACCTACTGGCTAAGTAATCTTAGGAAGTTTACTTGACTTCTAAACCCCAAACTACAAAATGTAGATAATTTTATCTTCTTCCATAGGATAGTACTCAGTCTAGTTAACTTGTACTAAAATTATTACGCTTCACATACATCAATTATTCACTAAATCTGGTTTATTATTATTATTATTATTATTATTTATTATTGCTATTTATTGGCAAGTGACACACCAATAAAATAAAATACATTCCTAATTTTATATGACTGATATGTCATAATGGAATGCCATTGGTGTTGGAATTGTCATTATTAGGCAATCATTTAACCCATGTGTGTCTTGGTTTCTCCATTTCAGAATGGGAATAATCATATTTCTCTAACAGGTCTGTTGTATTAGTCGAGATCATCTGTGAGAAATTCAAGGTCCATTACTTATTTCATTCACTAAGCACTGGCTGAGTGCCTACAAAGTGCTAGGCACCTTGTCAAACAAGGTAATTCCAAAGATACAAATTAAATACAAGGATAGATGCCAAAGATACAAGACAAGCTGGACAAACCCCTTCTTTCAGGAAGCTTAAGGATCAGCACATAACCTTATGACTTGTAGATACGCAATGATCATTACTATTCTCTCCACTCTCCTGTAAACTTTCTTTCTGATTTTTCTCTTTCGTTCCAACTTTATCTTACTATCAGAATTTAGGCTGTATTTAAAATGTTACATACCTTATATAGGAAAACATCAACATTTATGAAATCAAAAGGGAATGAACTACTCTATATTTATACATAAAGACTATAATAAAACTACTAATATAAATTCATTAAAAATTATAGGAATTCTATGAAATTATTTTGTAAGTAAATATTTCTCCCTGAATTTCTACAAATCAACTATTAAGGTTGCTAAGGTTATATTCTATACTCTCACATCCAAAGAAGACAATGATAGCCTTTTCTTAGCCTAAATTTTCCCCCATTCCTGTACCCTCTAAAGAATTCTTTTCTCCAGTCTCACTCAGATATGTTAATACATTACACTGTGTAAGTTAAAGATGTGTAACAATTTGATACACCATTACAAAATTATTATCACAGCATTAGTTTATACTTCCATTACATCACATAATTTTGGGTTTTTGTCCTATACCCATTTTAAATGCCAGCATTGGTATTTCAATATTAGTTTTATTTGTCTCTTTCCCAGATACCTACCTATATAGGGTTTAGGACTAGCTACGTGCTATCTCGTCTCTAGACCTTGGCTAATATAAAGATCTTCTAGATGATTCCAGATGGAAACTGAAATAGTTCAACCAAAACCAGGAAGTGCAACAATAAAAAAAAAATGCGTTTACAGTGAAACACTTGGTCAAAGTTACTAAATTTAGCTCAAGTGTCATTCTACAAAGAAAATACTCAGATAAGTCAGGGGACTATGAGTTGGTTATTCTATCACTAAACATTTTCATTACAGCACAATTTCATTTTGGGACTTATTTTGTGATCAAGCTTCTAAAAGATATTTTAAATGATTTTCTGTTAATACTTCACTAGACCAAATGTTAAATATGTCCTCCTTTTTAAAGTCTGACCTTTATAGGTATAGGAAATTATATTCTCAGGACTACTCATCTCCAACTTTGTAATAAAAATCACACGGTAGGGGCGCCTGGGTGGCTCAGTGGGTTAAAGCTTCTGCCTTTGGCTCAGGTCATGATTCCAGGGTCCTGGGATCGAGCCCCCACGTCAGGCTCTCTGCTTGGCAGGGAGCCTGCTTCCCCTCCACTCTCTGCCTGCCTCTCTGCCTACTTGTGCTCTCTCTCCTTCTGTCAAATGAATAGATAAAATCTTTAAAAAAAAAAAAATCACACGGTAAAAAAGAATTTGCTTATAAGTAATCTACTTTTGCAGAATCCATGTGATCTTTTGAGTAAGGTTACCTGGAACCTATTTAAAAGATCATGTATCAATTATGGCATTGTTTTTACTCATCCAACTTTTTCCTAAGTAGGCTGCTACCTTCATTAATATCCCCACAAGATCACAATATAACAAAACTTCTATATGAAATGAATGTCAAAGCCACCTCCATGCAAGAACATCACATCATGATAAAAGTCTCCCGACAAATGAGAGTGATTAGTAGCACTGAAGCCAGTTACAGTGCACACAGAATACTGATTTGGGCTCAACAATCTAATGGCTGCCGAGGCCCTTCTTCAAAAGCACACTTATAGGGACGCCTGGGTGGCTCAGTTGGTTAAGCAGCTGCCTTCGGCTCAGGTCATGATCCCAGCGTCCTGGGATAGAGTCCCACATGGGGCTCCTTGCTTGGCAGGGAGCCTGCTTCTCCCTCTGCCTCTGCCTGCCACTCTGTCTGCCTGTGCTCTCTCTCTCTCTCTAACAAATAAAATAAATAAAATCTTAAAAAAAAAAAAAAAGCACACTTATAGTCAAATTATTTTCCATAATTAACCATAAATGGACATTCCTTAGCATTTCAAGCTGGAATATTCACTGACATCCACACTTCAAGTAATGGCATATTAAATGCTTATTCTTTTAGATTCTCACACATAGGTAAACTTGGAGAAAAAAAAATCTCAGTTCTCACTGCACAGAGTGAATCTGAAAAACTAGATAAAAATGCAACTGTCAGTACTCAAGAAAATATAAGAGAAAAATAGAAATTTAAGATGGCACTAATTTTTATTAGGGGAAAAATATATCATAAGACATTTTTCTTGACTGCAGAAAACTGTAGTAGAGGTTCTTAGACATTCCAATTAAAATGAGTCAAAATCTCATTAATAAGAAAAATGATATAATCTCATTGTACAAGAAATTTCATTTTGATTAAATTAAGTGTTTAGAAAAATAAAATTATTCCTAAATCTTGCCAGGCAACCCACAAAAAAACAGGGTTGACAAGACAGAGATGGGGGCTGAAAAACATAAATGCTTTTGTAGTAAATCTTAATTTTAATGGCAGATGTCAAATACCACAGTGTTTTAACTGTAAACTATGGAACAGTGGCTAAAAGACATGTTAAGTTTCAAATAATTTGCCTGCAATTTAATGCAATTACCAAATGTATCTTCCCTAACATTTTTGCCACAGAGGTACCCACAATGGCAAGAGAAAATAAACTATCTCTGGTGTCCTGGTTGCCTGAAGCCACCAATCGACCACACTCTTGGAATTTCTTTATCATCTGTAAACTCTGCCTTTTAGCCCATTAGATATTATGCTTATACAAAGGTGTTGTAAATTATGTACCAATGATTCAACCCCTCTCCCCTCCATGGCCCTAACCACCCATAAAGTCTGCTACCACCAATCCATGTGCCTACTCTGAGGGGCTGGGGGAGCAAAGCGAAACCAAGAGGAAGGGACCAACTGTCTCAGTCAGTTTGAGATGTAGAGAACAAAAGAACTGAGGAAGCAGGAGCAGGAACTGGGGCCCACCATGACTGAGAATATAAGCCTAAGGCTTCAAAGACTTCTTACAAAGGCAATGGACTCTTACCTAAAGGATGAAAAAAGTTAGCTTAAGTCAATCTGACTTCATCAAAGGTGAAGAAAACCACCATAAACACCTGGATTCTACGGACATTGTACTTATAAAAGTGCTGGCTCACGCCACTTGTCTGTGTAAAAATAACGCAAAAATTTGAATTAGTAGAACTAACATTTATATAGGTTTTACTATATGCTAGGCACTATTCTAAGCATAAGTGCGCGCACACACACACACACACACACACACACACTCCTAAAAATCCTTGAGGAAACTATCCCCACTTGACAGAGGAGGAAACAGAGGCAGGAAAGGTTAAATAAACTCTTGCCCCACATCATACAGCCAATAAGTGGAGAAGCAGGGATTCAAACTGAAGCCTAGACTTCATAGTTCCTATTCTACCCACCACGTTATTCTTTTGGATATTCTGATGACAAAGAAAAGGAAATTTTAGGTGACTAGCTCCTTCACTGATTTCTGTACACTTCTGAAAGATTTATAACAAAAATCATCTTATCTTATATTTACATTTTATTAGTAATCTCACCTTGATCAGGTGTTCTTGTTCCTCAAAAATCAATTACATAAAGCTTTTGTATACTTCTATACAACTGTTATACTTCCTATCTAGTCAACATGAATCACACAGGAATACCAAAATGCTTTAATGTTACTGTGCATATGAAGTTCACAGGAATTTACCCAAGAAGCAATTAGCAGTAACACCAGGAAACTGGTGATGCATCGATGGGTATTTAGTGAGATGAGATAAAAAAAAAGTCTGCTCCAATGGGGGCTCATTTTCACCTGGGGCTCCATTTATAAAGTGACTCTCTCTACCAGACAGGGTGCTACACACTTCCCCCCAAGGCTGTAGATATGCAAGACTGATTCCACCAGAAGAACACAGACATATAACATTCAATTTGGGGAGCCAGAGAGCTGCAGAACCACAGAGCCATCTCTGTAAAATATTAGTAAGACAACCTGCATTTGCCAGAACATTCTAGACATAAATCAAGTGTTAAGAAATCAATTGACATGGATAGAACTGGAGGGAATTATGCTAAGTGAAATAAGTCAATCAGAGATAATTACCATATGGTTTCAGTCATGTGGAACAAAAGAAATAGTGCAGAGGACAATAGGGGAAGGGAGGGAAAACTGAAGGGGTAGAAATCAGAGAGGGAGATAAACCATTTGAGACTCTTGACTCCAAGAAACAAACTGAGGGTTGCAGTGGGGAGGTAGGTAAGGGGATGGAATAACTGGGTGATGGACAGTAAGGAGGGCACGTGATGTGATGAGCACTGTGTTATATCCAACTAATGAATCACTGAACATTATATTAAAAACTAATGATATGCTATACATTGGCTAAAGTTAAAAAAAAGATATCAGTTGATAAAGCTCTCCACTTAGAGACTCAAATTACATGAACAATTCCTTAAGAACTAAATCTTTGGGAAAAAACAAGCATGCATGATGCCCCACTCCCATCCCCAGTCAAGAACTATCCATCTTTCAACATCACCGGGATAACTGTTTTCCTCATTCATCAAATTCTATGGCAGCCAATATTAGCAGGTATATTCTCTTTACTTTAAACGTCAGATATAGGCTCTTTACTTCGTGTATTACTTTTATTTTTTTAATATTTTATTTATTTATTTGACAGAGAGCACAAGAAGAGGGAGAAACAGCAGAAGGAGAAGGAGAAGCAGGTTCCCTGCTGAGCAGGAAGCCCAGTTCAGGGCTCAATCCCAGGACCCTGGGATCATGACCTGAGCCGAAGGCAGACACTTAACGACTGAGCCACCCTGATGCCCCAGTGCACTACTTTTATTGTTTGACCTCAGTCAATGAAAATAAAATAGTTATTTCAAACTTTAAGCTGTTTACTCAAATTTGTTCCCCTATAATCTATGTTTGCTATAAAGTCCTTCAATTCCTAAATACAGAATCTCCTACCACAAGAAATCTAATCATAACCCGAGCCTAATACATTAGAATGAAGGATAGCAGGAGTGTGGGGAAGGGTGTCTTTACATGGTGCTTGTGATCCTATCTTTGAAAAGATCGTATCCCTAATAATTGAATGCCAATCTCTAAAAAAGTGATGTCTATAGGAATGTCAGACACCTTTCAGGCCCATATAACCTATAATCTACTGTTTTTTATTATGTTTCAGAGAGGAAACTGGATACATTTGCAACTTAGACCATAATGTAAGCCATATGTGGGACTAAAGTGTTTGACTCCAAACATTGATCAAGTTCTCAAAAAGCCGGTCGCCAGAAATAGACAGGAAAAAAAATTTACTCTGTGTAAGACACGGCTCTGCACTCAACAGACTCGAGGGAAGAGGAAAACACACCGACCCAAGGACGTCTATAATCTACAGTAAGGATTCAATCATTACAGAGAAAACTATATCTGACCCAAGGAACAGTGAGGAAGGAGCAAAGCCAACTGCCCCAAAGTGCTAAAGACCCAAAGTGACCACCACTATACTGAGAACTCCCCTGGGGGCAGGGGAAAGACACTGGCTGTCTGTGTTGCTGCTGCCTACAGAGACAAAGACAAACAACTTAATAAATGCCTTTGATTACTTCACTGATAACGTAAGAAAAGGGTGTCTTAAAAGATCAACTTTTCTAAGCAGCACTTGCAGCACTGCAAGGCAACAGGGACCCCATGGTCCCACTAAACCCAGAGGCTTTTCTTCTCCTGGACCAAGAGCCACCATCTGGCCTCTGCACCACATCACGTGTGAACACCCTGAACAGTAACTCAGCACAACTGCAGTGGTTCCTCAGCGTCGCTCACCGGAGCCCTTGTGATGGTACTTTCTGAGTGCCTGGCATTCTGAGAGGATACCCTGCTCACATCTGTGTGTTGGAATCAGCCCTCTTCTTTATGAAATGAAGGTGAGAGTAGACAATGAGACATCTCACGCAATTTTCATCACTGCCCTTACTTAAAATTGTCCAGTACTCTTTTCCTCACACAAGTGAATAAAACCCAAAGTCTCAGAACCACTTTTGTGTGCCACTTTAAGACATTTTCTTCATTAAACTTTCTTGGGAAGTTGGGGCAGCTGGATGGCTCAGTCAGTTGAGTGTCCGGCTCGGATCATAATCTCAGGGTCCCAGGATAGAGCCCTGTGTCTGGATCTGCACTCGTTGGGGAGTCTGCTCGAGACTTCTTCTCTCCCTCTTTTTCTGCTCCTCCCCCCACTCATGCTCACTCTCTAGATACATCTTTTTTAAAAAAAGGATGTCATAGTTTGAAAAACTGATAAAAATCACTGACATTAAGTTTAAAAAGCAAGAAAACAGACAAGAATTCATTAACTATTGTACAACCTCATTTTGTAAAATACGGATGGGTGGGTATGAGCATGTGAACACACATATACATAACATACATATACATGTGTGTACATGTGTAGAACTATATGCAATATTCAGTAATGGCTATCTTTGGGTGATAAGAGTTTATTGTATTTCTTTCTTTGTAAGCAGAGAGTACTTTTATAAATATGTCCTTCATCTATGAGTATGAAAAAATGTGAGGAAAAATAGTATGAGAAAATGATCTTTCCCACCATGCCCAGTAGCCTTCTGAGTGAAGCATGGTTTTTCTACCCTACATACCAAGCCTGGTAGACAAGAATCTCTACAAGTGCACGGTTACCTAATACATCAGTTTACCCCCATTAAAATAAGGATCATTTTTCCAAATAAAGCTTTCAACCTCTAGGGTCCCTGAAGAGCAATGCAGAAACAACAGATTCCTGGCCTGCTATGTTTTATCACATTTAACAACTCACATACTTCATAGCACTGGGAGTTTTGTTGGTATTTAAAAAGCGTCTCTTGTAAAATACATCTACAGAAAATACATCTTCCATAAAATATACCAAGTAAAATGTGCACACAATACATTATATACTATATGTGCATATAAATAACCAAATGTTATATTTGAGTAGATCCCATAATGAGGAAACACTTATAAAACATCTTTTAAGCTGTTCTCTACAATGAAGATCAATTTTTTAAGCTTTTTTAAGTAATGGGAAGATTCTTCATCCTAACAAAATCAAAGGACCAACATCTTAGTTTGAGATGGTCTGACACATTCAGGCTGACCACAAACACCCTCTGAGTCCTGAGAATGTAAACATGAACTAGACGGAACACCAACCCTCAAGGAGCTTATTATCCACCAGGAAAGCAAACACAAATCAATAGGAGCTCAAGAAGAGAATTCAGGTAAATGATGGAGAAGACAGAAATCTGTACATAGTTCTCTGGGGGTGCAAACAATAGGATGATTATTCTGCCTAGAAGGGTGGGGTCAGAAAAGTTTCCTAGAGAACTTTTTTCAGTGTAATTATTACTTCCTGCAACTGAATTCTACAAGCATCTAGTTCTTGCTGCAGTGCTGGGGAGCACAGGTCAGGGTGTCCAGAGCACAGTCACACACAGACATATTAATACAGAGCCTGCAGGTAAGTTGGTAGACAGAAGTGGTCACTCATTAGGCTGGTCATTCACTCCCTATCATTCCTGAGCATTATTAAATTTGGTGCAAGGCACCAAAAAACTGGGCTCTCTCAAGGATTGTACAGCCCACCGGGGGAGACAGGAACAAATCATTCCAGTACAATTTGCTAAGTGCTGTCATAGGAATATTTTCATGTCTATGGAAACACAAGAGATGACAGTTAATGAAAATAGGAGAGCTCAGGGAAGGCTTAACAAATAAGAAGCTATGTGTGAGCTCTGAAGGACAGGAGATCCTTGGCTCAGTGAACTTCCTCAGGCAGTAGTATGTATCAGGGCTGAATGAGGTCTTCTGTGCTATTACTTAATCTAACTGTTGGGATCATTCTATGAACCAGGTATTGTTCCCATTTTCTACATAGGTACATGTGGTTAGACAGGTGAAATAACTTGTCCACAGCCAAGCTAATAATAACAGGTGAAGCTGGGTTTTGAACACAGATCAAAAGTCTTATTTGGCTCCTTTGGCTTTTCCCAGAATAGGTAAGCAGAAAACCTGTAGGCTTACTTTGATCTGTATCTTGACTGGTTAAAACCTGATCTCTTTAGGAATCTTCTTAGATCTTTCAACAGTTCTTTTTCCATAAAATTTCTATTTGTTCTGTATGTTCATCCACTTGCATCATGATTATCTATCAAGCAGGCATTTGTAACTCACTAAAATGAGTTCAAATTCCTCTACTTTTCAAAACACTCAAACCTGCATTAGACACATTGCAAAGTAAAACTCAATACTTGATATTTTCAATAATTTGAAAGAAACATGTACGAGCAGACATCCATTTGTACGTACCATACAAGCTCCAATACTTAGGCAATCCACCAAAAACTAACAGGGTATGTGAAGACATGATAGAGTGTACTTACAAGGTCTTCACACACACTCTGTAGGGGTTGGCTGTATGCCCCCACTACTGAATGCGAATGTGCCATTCCTCCTACATTCTTCTAGAAAATGTGCTAATGACTGGAAGCCATCAGTGCCAGGCCTCAAAGTTGTTCTCAGGCCTTCACTACTAATAGAGATGAGACACTGTCTCTTTGACATATACATGAAATGTCACACCTTATAAAGTCTAGATATTGAAAGGGCCATACTCGATCAGACCCAATCAGATCTTAACCCAATCTGTTAAGTCACTAAAACATAAAAGTATGATGAGAACTGATGAGTGCTATCATGTTACAGAATGATCACTGCCTCTACACAACAAATGAAGCTGCTAAAATAAGCACTGTATTTTTCGAAATGGCCCTATAAATGCTGTTCTGAAATAGCCATCTTCACAATGGCATAAGGAAGCTATCAGTCCATTAACGGGTTATAATAAGGATCACATCAGGGACTATGTGACCTCTGCAAACTGACCAGACTTGAATCTTGCACACAGCTATTTTTTGTTGCTGTCATTTGATTAAACTCTCAGGAAGATAGCATATACTCAGTCTGATATTAATGAATATTTCTTTGCCCCTTATGTTTTATGTAAATAAAGTTGTTTTTTTAAAGATTTTATTTATTTATTAGAAAGATGGAGAAAGAGCACAAGTAGGCAGAGCAGCAGGCAGAGAGAGAGGGAGAAGTAGGCTCCCTGCTGATCAGGGATCCCTATGCGGGGCTCAATCCCAGGACCCCAGGATCATGATCTGAGCTGAAGGCAGATGTTTAATGACTGAGCCACCCAGGCGCCCCTATAAATAAAGTTTTTATAAATCCATCCTCTCTATAGCAGTGACTTAGTAATAACCAAGTCACCCACTTACAAATAAAATCAAACAAGTGGCAATAAATCATATGATGCTGTACTTAGTAAAGATTACTAGACTGTAAATATAAGTCAGACCATGACGAGGGGAAATATGGCTATAAAAGCTGTTGACAGGACAAGGGAAAGATAATTTATATCCATCGGGCACCCAGGCATTGTATCTGACAATTCACCTGTGTTCTCACACAGCCCTAGGAGGCAAGTAATTTCTAGTTTCTCTCCCACCTACCTAGTATAACATTACTGATCTTTGGATCCCAAGTTATACACCAAGGTGCCCTGGAAGAGAACAGCAAACTCACAGGGACACTGCAAGAGATCTTAAATTTTAAAAAGAAAAAAAAAAAGTCACAGGAATACTCACATCTGTCAGACACTGCATGAACCACTGGACCAAATCAGTATACAGATTTAAAACTAGATCATACCACATTCCTTTCAAAGACATCTTTGTGAAGCTGGGTATTCGGCAGTTGCTGTGATCAAAAAGTAAATACCACCAATGTGGAACAGAAAATGAAGGTATGATGGTGTGTAATCTTGTTCCAAGAGATGAAAAGTTTTGTAGCGTTCATCAGGCATATACCTCTCATTAGTAAATAATTGTGGGTATTTAAGAAAATAAAGTCTTTTTCTTTCAATGTACAGGTATTCTTTCTTCAAGGGACTCTTAAGATGTCTATAGCTAACTACTCAAAAACAAAAATGGTAGGGTTTTTTTGTTTTGTTGTTATTTTGTCTGAGGGGTAAAGTGGGAAAAAAAAATCAGACATTCAATATGCCATAAATTGAGGAAGTTTGAGAACCTCTGTTGTAGATTAATTCTAACCTTCCACGCCAAAGGACAGGAAGGTGACCTGTGGGTCTCTGAAGGTTGTACCTAGTTTTCTGAGCTAAGTGTCTAAAGTGATTAATAAAAAAAGGCCATCCGTGATTAAATGTACAAAATCACTTTACATGATCAGTGTAATTGATAGAAATGTAATTTTTACCATGTACTTCCCACTCTTAAAATAACTTTGCTCATCTTCCATTCCATGTCATTTGTCTAAATGTGATGGTTATATGAGGTTTATTTCATATTTGGGAAGAATAAATTATATCTCTTTTTGGTAATATCACCCCTCCTACCCTTTCACTACAGCCAAACACAGAAGTACTACTTAGAAACTCTTACATAGGGGTTTTGTAGATGAATTTCCTCTATAATATGATTTAATCTTTTTAAAATATGATTTACTCTATATGTAGACAGTTATGATTTTCTCTTGTATTCTACACATTTTAGAGTAACCTAAGATCCTATATATTCAAACCTTCATGAAAATGTTAATGGAACTATGCCAAATACTTATGAAATTATACAAAGTATAATTATCACCTGCCATGATAAATCTTAGAGAAAGCCAATAAGATACCAATAAAGTTAAAATTAAAACAAAAGTACCAACTTTATTGACATTTGTAGAATCTCCTGAAGTAAGGCAACTTGCTTATATACCAGTCATACTCATGTTTGCCATACTAAACAGAACTTATTAATAATTTCCCAGCCATGGACACTGATGCTACTGTATTAAAAGGCAAATCCCAATGTCTAATGTACCTGGATTAAGCCAATTCTTCTTTAAAAATAAAAGATTATATATAGAGAGAAAAAGCAAGCATGAGCAGGGGAAAGGTGGTAGGGGTCGGAGAATCTTGACTAGCCTCCACACGGAGCAGACCCCTGAGATTGTGACCTGAGCCCAAATCAAGAGTTAGATGCTCAACTGACTGAGCCACCCAGGCAGCAGCCCCTTTATTTTTAGTGATTTGTTATTAAGCCACATCTTAGGTCAAAACTGTAAAGAGAGAATTGAAATAAGACCATCTACCAGGGTGAAATTGTTTTAACTGGCTAGGCAGGGCTTGAGGTCTATCTCCCCTCCTCCTCAACAAGGTCAGGCAAAACACAAGGAAAGAAAAAATCAAAGTGAAGGCATGGAAATGCACTGTTGAGGAAAAAAAAAGGCAGCATATTTAGTTTTAAAAAGTACCTAAACAGTTGGTCTGTAAGAGGAAAAAAAAAAAAAAAAAGCCCCTTAGATCTTTCAGAAGAAAACCAGCATCTCCAAAAGGATTCCAACAGCAAGAAATGCCTGCAGCTGCAATAAAAGTTTAACTAAATAATTTTTGAAGAAATGAACAAAACACAAAGGCTTTCAAAAAGCAGTGCCATAGTTGTTGGAGGTCTGATATTCCCCGAGACTCCCTTATCACCCCCCAAGTGACAGCCAAAGAAGCAGAGAGGATCAGGAGTTCAGGATGACGGCTGTCTCCTCATCCTTGTTTGACCTCCCGCTTTATCACTTTTAAGCTATTGGATGCCAGGCAAATAACAGAATCTCTCTAACCTCAAACAGAAATAATAGTGCCAGTCTCACAGGGTAGCATGAAGACTAACGAGGGCAGTCACCTAAAATACTAGAGCAGCTAGCACTGGGTAGCTTTACCAACATCTCAGCACTTCAACTAAAAACAGACAAAACTGATTCCTCTCCTCTAAGCTTGTTCAAAAACACTCTCTACCAAAAATTCCTATCCTAACTTCCCCCAGCCGTCTCAAACTAAGCCTGGCTAAAATGAAACTCATTATTTCCTGAGAACCAACACCTCCATTTGTGTAAAAAAACAAAAACAAAAACAAAAAACAAAACAAAACAAAAAAAAACTTGCCTCTTCCTCCACCCATATGATCTTGAAATCATCCTTGACTCCCTGTCACACTCAAGCCATATCCAGATGCTGTCAAACCTTTTCAACTGTCTCATGTTATTCCTCCACTTTCCCTTCTTCTCTCATCACCCTGCAGGGTGGGTACTCTAATATTTTCATTATTATATTAGCTGAGAAGGAACCAAAAGCAGAGCCTATCTTTACCAGAACCTGCAGATAGCATGGTTCTCTTGCCATACATCACTTTCTTCTTCTACCTCAAAAAATAAGAGTGTGTGGAGCTGTCTTTGCTCCAAGCCATTGAGTAGATACTGCTCACATGGGCCCTTTGTATGAACCAGAATAGGCACCCTTCCTTTCTCAAGATACTTTATTTCCATTTCCTAGAAAACTGAGCAAAGGTGCTGATTTTGTTAAAGAAGGACATATTCCTACTTCGTGTGGAAATGGGAGTCTAAATAAATGCAAATATATAACATGATTAAATGATGCCCAACAGGTCTGGTGCCCATCATGAATGATCAAAGAGTGGGGTCTTCATGTTCTTGGTTCTTTTCCTGTACCAACACCCCCATGCCATCCACACTATCCAACCAACAAAAATCAATACCCTTCCAATTGCCAAATCTGATGGCAGAATTTGGATTGCTTTTCTTACTTGATTTTTTAGACTATCACTCATTTTCCATAATCTTCAGGACCATACTTCCTCTGGAATTTCTTCCTATTCTGACTACTGTGTCACAGTTTCCCCTACTGCCTCCTGCCCTTTTCATTCTGTAAATGTCACTCATCAGGGTTCCATCCATAGCCCTCTCTTTTATCAGGCACCCACTCTCAGTCATGACTTCAATTGCTTCCAAATAAGCCCAGATGCCCTATCTATAGTCCCCACTGATATCACCTTCTGTAAGTTCCCTCTAATATATCCCAAACTGAAATCCACATTGAAAAACAGATATGATGTCTCCCACCATCAAAAAAAAAAAAAGACAAAAACAAAAACCTTCTCATAACCTTAGGTAATGGACTCCCCATTCCCCAAATCTAAGCTAGAAAGCTTCCAACCCCATTCTTCCAAATTCATCCATTCATTCAAAAAAAATCTGAGTGTCTCCTGTGTACCAAAGTGATGGGCCAAGCATACCAAAGTGATGGTATATTACATATACCAATGTAAAAAATGCATACAAGGTAAAATTCTCTGCCATCATGAAACTTCAAGTGAGAGGAAGGGAATAATGAACTTATTATTAATTAAGTGTAATATAATTATTCATTACATTCAACTTTTTTTTTCTTTTAAGAAAGGCAAACTGACACAAGCAGCACCTCATTTGGATGTGTCTGGAGTCCCAGAAGCTTGACTACCCTGCATTCTCCTACAAAGAAACCGTGAGAGCTTATTTAGTTCCAGCAAGACAGCACAGCTACTCATGTAGCCTTAACCAAAGAACAGTCCTCCTCTACTGAGGAAGGTGGTCCTCTTCGACAGAGCATGCAGCTTCAGGAGGGACGCACATGGAACAGTGAGGGAGAGAGAGGGACACCCACCTAGCCAGACAGATCGTCCAAATCAACCCTGACAATCAATTAGGTGACTGATGTCACGTCCAGATCACCCTCACATGCTCATTATATTCAACATTTACAAATCGATGTTACATCATGGTAATATGAGGGGCAGGTAAAGGAAATTTTTATTTTAAGTTGGGTGGACAGGGTAAGCATTATCTTGAAGGTGCCACCTGAGTGAAGGCTTGAAGTAGGTGAAGGAGTTGACCACATAGGTATCTATGGAGCAAACATTCAAGGCAGAATAAACAGTCACAACAAAGGTCATAGGAATCTACTTGATATATTCAAGGAACATCAAGAAACCAAAGCAGTTCGAATGTAGACTACTATCTACCTGAAAATTGTCATAAACATACAAATTTGTGATATCTGTGATATCTCTAATGAGACCCTTGAAATGTAGTAAGTGCCCTTCTGTGTTATACAATCTGATATATCAACCTTCCCTAGAATTCTCCCTCCTCCCTAGTTGTCTTTAGGTCAACCCTCATTTCATATATACCATTTCACAATGAAGCATTCCTACCCAAATCATAGCCATTATCAAATGCTCTCAATTCCAGTAAGGACATAGTTAACCACTGGCATATGCTACCACATATTTATATGTAGTGTTCTTCTTTCTAGGTAGAGTCTTTGGTTTATCTCTGACTAGACTGAAAAATCACTCTAGAACAACGAAGCTTCCCCATTACCTACCAAAGTGATTACATAAAATAGGCCCGGAACAACGGTTTGTTGCAATAGAACTGTTTATTGAGAATAGTTTTTATAAATGCAATTCTACATTGGCATCCACTGAGCCAATATACTCACCACAGTGATATAGGAAATGATTTAAAAGGCATATTTATAAAGCACATTGATTTTTCAGTTCATTCAATTCTATTGATTTCCTGAAATAATCATATTTCATTTCAGATAAAGTTTTGTTGTTAGTTTTCATATTGCTTTCTAAGATGCAAAATCTCTAATCTTTCTAATAAAATTAAGCCATTTCGGGGCGCCTGGGTGGCTCAGTGGGTTAAGCCTCTGCCTTCGGCTCGGGTCGTGGTCTCGGGATCCTGGGCTCTCTGCTTGGTTGGGAGCCTGCTTCCCCTTCCCCCTCTGCCTGCCTCTCTGCCTGCCTCTCTGCCTACTTGTGATCTCTCTTTCTCTCTCTCTCTCTGTCAAATAAATAAATAAAATTTTAAAAAAATTAAAAAAAAATTAAGCCATTTCTTTAAAAAAAAAAAAAAAAAAGAGAGATAGAGTAAAGAAAAAATAAAGTATTCCGTTCCTGTAAGGAAATGTTAAAGATACATGTAATAACAAACTAATATAGTCAAATCCAATCATGGCTACTATGATCCACGTAAACACTGGATAAAAGCTGGTATTGTAGAGTTGCTCGAATCACAAGCATCAATTGAAGACAAGGGAGCCACCGGAATGTGTTGTTCCTTTATCATAAAAGGAAATCACCTAGGTCAGAGGTTGCTCACCATTTTCTGATTCCCTGAAGTCTTAGCAACAACAGTGAAGTGCTTTCCTAGCAGATCCATGAACAATCCCCCAGAGAAACTGGGAAGGATACCTGGCAGCCACCCTGCCCCATCACAGCCATGTTCAGAAACAGAGGGCTTGTGGTGGTGGCTCAGAGCCATAGCCAAGTCCAGGTCTCCGAATCACAGACTGCTTCCCCAGGCCTCCTTTCTGGCTACTGGAAATGGCCCACAGCACAACATCATATGTCAAAGTGAGCTCCACAACTGGGAGGGCTTGTCTAAGATGACTGAAGCCATGTCTAAATACTTATAGTACCTGGCTCAGGACCCTTAATGAATTGGACCCAAAGCAAAGAAGGAAGACAGAATGGCAGAGATATGGAAAGATCCAAGGATGTGATGTGCTGTGTAGTCAATGATAACTGCTTAAAAGCACTTCTCACTACATTCCTGAGGAGAGCCTCAGTGATTATTACATAAGAATTATTGTAATCAGAATTTAAAACTGCTATTTAAATGACCAACATCCTACATATCACTTTAACAAAACACAGGAGATATGCATTTAAGGCTCCTTATTTGTGCAAAATCTGATTTATCTATCAAAGCCCACATGACAAGCCAGAGACCCCATTCTCTCTAAATAAAACTTTAAAAAATAATTGAAAAAAATAAAGGCAACTAGCACCACTACTTTCTACTTCTGGGCAGGGCTATTCAAAACTAACAGCTGCTTATTTTATGGTTAATGCCTTTTCTTTTTTTTTTTTTTTTAGGATTTTGTTTATTTATTTGACAGACAGAGATCACAAGTGGCAGAGAGGCAGGCAGAGAGAGGCGGGAAACAGGCTCCCCGCCGAGCAGAGAGCCCGATGCGGGGCTCGATCCCAGGACCCTGAGATCATGACCTGAGCCGAAGGCAGAGGCCCCAACCCACTGAGCCACCCAGGCGCCCCTGGTTAATGCCTTTTAAACCAAATACCATCTGAAATATCCGAGTTCACTACTGACAGTCAACTTTAACCATTTCCTAGTTTGAACCTTAAATCAATTTAGCTGCAACTAAAAAATAATTTTTCTTATTCTATTGCTAGGACAGAGAAGCACTACTAGTTTACCAGTATTAAGCTTTACTACTCAAGGATATTATGTGATTTCTTTCCTCACCTAAAATATCTTCCCCTTGACAGCTTATACATACCTTTTCCTTTCCTAGCACTCAAATTAGTAAACAGCAGGCTGTGATGGTATCAATACCCTCTCACCTCTCTCTCTCTCACACACACATACAGCTTCAGGACTCCATCATTTCACCAAAGGCATGAGGGAAAAATGTATAGTTCTCAGGGAACCAAGAAAATTCACTGTTAGAAGATACCGGCACTCGGGGTGCCTGGGTGGCTCAGTGGGTTAAAGCCTCTGTCTTCCGCTCAGGTCATGATCCCAGGGTCCTGGGATCGAGCCCCGCATTGGGCTCTCGGCTAAGCGGGAAGACTGCTTCCCTTCCTCTCTCTCTGCCTGCCTCTCTGCCTACTTGTGATCTCTGTCAAATAAATAAATAAAATCTTTAAAAAAAAGAAGAAGAAGAAGAAGAAGAAGATACCAGCATTCTCTCTATATAATTAACATTTGTAAAACACTTTTGTGAATTCCAACTTCAAATGCAGTTCATAAAAAGGAAAGCTATCATTATCATCCAACCAACTAGAGATTCCCACACTAGACAGTGTCTCCTAGCATCTCTGTCCATCCCCATCCCTCCAGGGCAGCACAAGGGCAAAACTGGACCCACTTCCTTGGTCCAGCACAATGCAGTGTACAGAATGCACCTCAACAAATGCAGTGAGCACAAATTAGAAATCACGCTTCTACCTACTTAGTTGACCTTCGTTGAGAGCTATGTGCTTTATGTTGAATCACCTAAATAGATTCATAGTAACTATGAGGAAGATCGTATTTTTCTTATTTTACAGATAAGGGAACTAAATCAACTGGCCGAAGATCATGTAGCTTTAAGAATGACACGGAGATCTCAAACTTCGATATCTGATTTGCAGTTTCATTTTCACTGCTGCTTGAAATAGATTAATAAGACTATAAATTTGTAGAGCATAATCTTTAACTTCTAGCTCTCTTCCATTTAATTTTACTCTTAACCACCATATCCCACTCCCTATCTTTGCCCTTGAAATATGGAGAGGGCCATGCTGTTAAGAACCAGGGACACAATGACCAGGGCCAGAGTGTATGGGGCCTATAGAAAATAGCAGTCCTGGGAGGCTGGGGAGGGGGAGGAGGGGGAGTGTCCCGAAATTAATAAAAGAAAATTTCCAAAATCAAGTTAATAAATTTTTACCTTAAATGTCATAAATGTTCCGGGATGTAATGATAATTACTTAAATAAGCATTCATGATAGTTTAATTATATATGAAAACATTTTCTCAGTTAAAATCTTCTTACTCTAGAGGGATCCCCAAATATACATAGTAATTGTAGAGAATTATGGCCAAATTTTAACTTCAGTGTGTTCATTATAGCCAAATTTGAAAGCAACATTATGTTTAAAATCCCCCTTTATTTTTTTTTATTTTGTTATAAACATATAATGTAAACCCACTACCCTCTCCCAACACCCCTCCCCGCCACTGCCCTCAGTCTGTTTTATGACATTAAGAGTCTCTTTTGGTTTGTCTCCCTTCCGATCCCATCTTGTTTCATTTATTCTTTCCCTACCCTCTTAAGCTGCGCCCCCTCCGTGCATCACCACTTCTTCATATCAGGAAGATCATATGATAGTTGTCTTTCTCTGATGGAGTTATTTCGCTAAGCATAATACCCTCCAGTTCCATCCATGTCGTTGCAAATGACAAGATTTCTTTCTTTTGATGGCTGCATAGTATTCCATTGTATACATATACCACTTCTTTATCCATTCATCTGTTGATGGACATCTAGGTTCTTTCCATAACTTGGCTATTGTGGACATTGCTGCTATAAACATTTGGGTGCACGTGCCCCTTTGGATCACTACATTTGTATCTTTAGGGTAAATACCCAGTAGTGCAATTGCTGGGTCATAAGGTAGCTCTATTTTCAACTTTTTGAGGAACCTCCATGCTGCTTTCCAGAGTGGTTGCACCAGCTTGCATTCCCACCAACCATGTAGGAGGGTACCCCTTTCTCCACATACTCGCCAGCATCTGTCATTTCCTGACTTGTTAATTTTAGCCATTCTGACTGATGTGAGGTGGTAGCTCATTGTGGTTTTGATTTGTATTTCCCTGATGCCCAGTGATGTGGAGCACTTTTTCATGTGTCTATTGGCCATTTGGATGTCTTTTTAGAAATGTCTGTTCATGTCCTTTACCCATTTCTTGATTGGATTGTTTGTTCTTTGGGTATTGAGTTTGCTAAGCTCTTTATAGATTTTGGATACTAGCCCTTTATCTGATATGTCATTTGCAAATATCTTCTCCCATTCTGTCAGTTGTCTTTTGGTTTTGCTGTTTCCTTTGCTGTGCAAAAGCTTTTGATCTTGATGAAGTCCTAATATATAAGGGTAAACACAATGAAGGGATGGAATATGACTATAAAGATGAAAAAAAAAATTTTTTTTAATTTCTAACAAAGGAGTTGATAAGGTAAGTTGGTTGGGAGAATAAAAAAAAAAAAAGTGGAGAGAACTTGCTTGGGCTGGAGACTAGATCAAGCCCAGTGCTAGATTTAGGGTATATTTTGATCTATTAGAAGAAGTTGTACCCCAAATTTTTTAGAAGAAAAAGCCCTATGTGTATACAAAGAATAAAGTTAGATACAATGAAGGATAAAATATGACTATAATAATAAAGGTTCAAAAATTATTTTTTTAAGAAAAGTATTAAGAGAAACTAGTTAAAAAACGTTAAAAGAGGAAAGGGTAAAAGTTTAAAAAAATTAGCGGAAGAAAAAAAATAAAATTAAAAAAAATTAACTGCAAGCCTAAAGAATCATGGGAAGAAAGCCATGAATTCCATGCTTTGCTTTCTCCTCCCCTGGAATTCCGCTGTTCTTCTTGGTAAGTGAACTTGGTCTTGGCTGGATTTCTTGTTGATCTTCTGGGGGAGGGGCCTGTTGTAGTGATTCTCAAGTCTTTGCCCCAGGTGGAATTGCACCGCCCTTACCAGGGGCCGGGCTAAGTAATCTGCTTGGGTTCGCTTTCGGGAGCTTGTGTTCCCTCAACCCTTTCCATAGAGTTCTGGAGGAGGGGAGTGAAAATGGCGGCCTCCCAATCTCTGGCCCGGAGGAGCCGAGAGCTTGGGGCCCCACTCTTCAGTGCACCTTCAGAGAAAAGCGCTCAATCACTCCCATCTCACTGGCCTCTGGCTGTGCTCCAAGCTCACCCAGCCTGTGACCAAGCGTCTCTGTCTCTGGCACACAGCCCCGCCTGGAGTCTCCAAACCCCGCAGATCCCTGAGCTCTCCCATGTCAGAGTCTCCCTGGATCTGTGGGGACCCCATGCACAGAGCACCGACCTGTGTCACAGATTACGGTTCAAGCTAACCCTGAGGTGAGAGCTCAGTCCTCGGCTCTGTCTCTGTAGCCAGCTTCCCTGCTCTAATACCTGTGAGCTCTGCGATACTCAGACACCCCCGATCCTTCTGTGACCACGTGGGACCTGAGGCCACGCTGTCCCTGTGTGGTCTTCACCCCGGTTTAGCCTCTGGAGCAATGTCCCTCAGTGGAACAGACTTTTAAAGGTCCTGATTTTGTGCTCCATTGTTCCGTCACTTACCAGGAACTGGCCCCTCCCCCCAGGGTCTATCTTTGGATTCACTTCTCCGCTGGTCCTACCTTTCAGAAAGTGGTCGATTTTCTGTTTCTAGAATTGTTGCTCTTCTTCTCTTTGATCTCCTGTTGGATTCATAGGCGTTCGGAATGGTTTGATAAGCTATCTAGCTGATTTCCTGCTACCTGATGTCATCTCAGCCTGCTACTTCTCCACCAACTTAACCTACAATCTTCCTCCTTTATTCTTTTATAACAAATCCTATCCAATGGGATACATGGATGGATATTAGTGTGTATTACTTTGGAAGCTCCATTTCCCAGCTTCCTTGTCAGGAGGTTTTGGGTTAGGCTGTTGATAAGAGGTACTCCTGCGAAAGGTAAAAGGCTGGATATAAACAGCCATAAACTCCTCCAACAGTAGTGAGTAGAAGTAGGGACACGTGTTAGACTGACATGTGTGGCTTCTGGATAATGCTCTTACTTAACAATCATCCACTTTGGGGTTGTAGGTGGCTGAGCCATAGGGGGCAACTTCCTGTGATTCCAGCAATTCTCAAATTCCTCAAATTAATATCAGTTTTTGTCAATTTTCACTCCCTGTAAAATCCCTACATTAAACCTCCCCCTGCTAAAACAGTGGTTTCTGTTTCCCTGTTTTATCCAAAAAGGAAACAATCACCTCTAGTAGGTAAGATTTATAAATGACCTTTTTCTTCTTGCTTGTATCTTCTGACTTATTAAGGAACATGTGCTGCCTTTGTTAATGCACTCCAACTGGGAAACTCCCCCTCTGCCCACCTAAAAAAATACCCTGAAATTATTTAGTATAAGGAGGAATTTCCCTACATACCTCAGCAAAGTAACAAATACTTGCTATACACAAATATGACAACTGATATTTGTATAAATGACTCCAGCCACTTTCAGAGTTTAAGTTATGCATGGCACACTGTTATGAGAAATCAGGAAAAAGCTTTCACAAGTTGGTATCACTAATAAGGGCTAAAAGAAATAATCACTTGCTATCAAAACAATTACTTATCAGACTAATTCATATATTGCAGTTATTTTTACTAACTTTTCACTGAGCAACACCTTAAAAATTTTTTTCAGAGAGGCTGTATTATCCTATTCACTTTGATTTCCATGACTTAGACTTAGCCAAAAGAGCCTGTCCAAGGACATCTAACTCAAAAAAACTATTCTCCAAATGGTTAACAAAAAAAAATAAGTAATTGAGTAATGATTCTATCTGATTTCAGCTACTGCAAAGGCAGGTGTCACATAAATAAAACATTATAAGAGCATTTCCATCAACAGACTATAACAGCTATTGCTTCCTAATTCCACTAAAAGATTTTAAATGCAACAGAAGTTAAATAATGGTAGACAAAGACTAGAAAAAAAATTAATCATGATTTTTTCATCCCTTAATATTTCCATTATCAAAGATAAATTACATAACCTGTTGGACCCATATTAATCCAAGAGGGACAAATTAGTGACAAATTCCATTTCCGTAACATATAGTAAAGTATGGAAATTCACTGAAATTTTTATTTTAAAAATGGAGAATTTCCTGAAAAGTCATGGTGTAATCTCACTTTTCTTGCTGCTTTAAACAGATTATCAAGACTATACAATCACAGGGTGCCTGGGTGGCTCAGTGGGTTGACCCTCTGCCTTTGGCTCAGGTCATGGCCTCAGGGTCCTGGGATGGAGTCCCGCATCAGGCTCTCTGCTCAGCAGGGAGCCTGCTTCCTCCTCTCTCTCTGCCTGCCTCTCTGCCTGCTTGTGATCTCTGTCTGTCAAATAAATAAATAAAATCTTAAAAAAAAAAAAACTGCAACCTGCAGCAAAAATAAATTCAAAAAAAAAAACAAAAAAAAAACTATACCATCACAGAACATAGTTTTAACTTCACAGAACTCTTCCAGGTGGTTTGCAACCATTCCTTTCAATGTCATAATGTGACAGGTGTACCCAAGCCCCTTTGTCATGTATAGACATTGTCTGATTATAACTTCTTTACAGGAGGGTGAGCAATCTTTACCATCAGTGGAAAAAATATATACAGTAAGTATTCCATAAACAGTCTTCAAATTTCAAGCTTGATCAGCTTCATGTCCCAAATCAATGGAGGATTATTTGAACAATGAAAGTAAGAATTGGCAGAAATTAATCAAGACCCAATTAATTAAATCCACAATTATTACTATTGATAACATTTATTGATCAATTACTATGTGGAGGGACTATGCTAAGCACATTACACAGATTATGTAATATGCACAACTCCACCATGAAAGCATGATCATCCCCATTTCATAGATGATGAAAAGAGCTTGCAGAGACTAAGTGGAATGCCCACGATTACACAGCCATTAACTGGTATTAATGGAATTCAGATCCAAAGCCTTACCTACGCCCAGTCTAAGTCTTTGCATATACAGTTAAGAAAACAAACAGAAATAAATATCCTCCCTGGGTTGTTAGTTACTAAAACACTTAAAGGGGCATAAATCACAAAGCTCCCTCTCCCGGATCCTGAGGAAGGCACCCATACACATTTCACATTAAGAAGGAAGTGTTCAGGGATGCCTGAGTGGCTCAGTTGGTTGAGTAGCTGCCTTCGGCTCAGGTCATGATCCTAGCATCCTGAGATCGAGTCCCACATCGGGCTCCTTGCTTGACAGGGAGCCTGCTTCTCCCTCTGCCTCTGCCTGCCACTCTGTCTGCCTGTGCGCGCTCTCTCTCTCTCTCTAAAAAAAAAAAAAAAAAAATCTTAAAAAAAAAAAAAAAAAAGGAAGTGTTCACACCATCAATCAGAACTTAGTAAATCTACAAAGAATGTTATACTCCATGTGTTTTCTCTAAGCTACAGAACTAAAAGCTCCAGATTAGCATGGCTGCAGTGACATCTGACAGCAAGCGAAAAGCAAAAGGACAATGACTGAAAGTCACACAGTACTGACCCTCATGCTGGGGAAAACAAACAAACAAACAAAATCAATTCAGTATATTGTCTTTAATCACAATAAATTTAAACATATGCAATACTAAAGAATATAAGGTTTGCATCTCAAGTTTGTCAGTTCTAGCACTTCAGCTTTTCACAAGTAGGGCTCGAGTACCATAAAATTGTTAGGCAGATTCAGACTATTCCACACCACCAAATGTATCATTCACCTGCTTATTGTCCTGAAAATAAAGCAGATGCTCTTCTTCTCCCCAATTCTCTAACACAACAGTAACACATATAAGTAGAATTTATCAGAATCCATTATAGTTAGAGGCTTTTAACAGATTTTTCTGATTGTAAAAGGAATTATGAGCTAAGCATATAAAACTTTGAAAAAAGGGGCCCCTGGGTGGCTCAGTCATTAAGCATCTGCCTTCAGCTCAGGTCATGATCCCAGGGTCCTAGGATCAAGCCCCACATCAGGCTCCCTGCTCAGTGGAAAGTCTGCTTCTCCCTTGCCCTCTGCCTCTGCTTGTGTTCCCTCTCTCGCTGTGTCTGTCAAATAAATAAAAGTTTAAAAATTAAAAAAAAAATTTTTTTGAAAATAAAAGGTATAAATTGGACAAAAGTTACCGGTAGTCCTATTAACATTAATATCTCTATCTGTGGATTATATTCCTTAGTTTGTTTTATCTTTCCTGTGAGCTACATATAACACATAAGATTAATGTAAGTAACTTCCAGACAAAAGAAAAGAGTTCAACCTGGGGGCGGGGGGAAGAAACCTCTAGATTACAGTGGGTCACCTAGGTAGAAATTTTTAATGGAATAAAAATGCTATGCCTCCCAGGAACACTAATCCGGGCAAACAGATTCTGAACATATTATAACAATGGTATTAACTTCTCTGAAAACTGCTTAAATAGTTTTAAATCTTGAAAATGATTGCAATAAATAAAATGTAAATCCAATAATTTCAGGGTACATTCAGCTTCCTCATATTTTGACAAGAAGATGTTCTATTGCAAGAATCTGAGAATAACAGGCCACCACGGAGGTAGCTGCTAGAAGAAAAGTGACCCTATTATTATCCAGGTGAGAATTAACTGTTAGATTGGCCAAGTGAGAATGGAACAAGTGCCGTGATAAATGGTCAACCAACTGAGTAAAGGAAGGGATAAAATAAAATCTTTTATCAGCCTGAGCTTCAACACTCAACAAGTTTAGCATATACAATTGGACAAGCCCTTTAGATTCCTCTGTTTCTCAATTATCTAGAAACAAATGCTATAAATTTACCACAAACAGCACTAGTTTAGGCAAACATGTATGTTAAGAAATCTCAAATGCCATGATATGGTAGTAAGCTGAGGCAGCCGGACAGGGACTCAACAATTTGAGACTTTACAAGAAGATAACTGCCAAGGACTTTGTTTTGTTTTCATTATTTTCCTATGAAGGGTGAAAGCTTTACGAAATTTGTGGAACACACCAAAAATATACCTAAAACTATTATTTTCTAAAAAAGCACATATTTCCTAAAAATCATTTGACACAGAAATAACCTCAAGGACAGACTGATGTTTTCAAAAGAGATGCAATTAAAAACATAAATAAATAAAATGGTTGCTTTTGAAAGTTTTGATTCCTGGCAAACAATCTGAGGTTTTAAAAATACACAAGACAATACCACCAAGGGCAGACAGTGACTAATATTTAATAATTCATATCACTGAAATTTTTTTTCTCCCAACATACCAGGAACTCAAGGGCTTATCCCCTGATTTTTCAGTGGGTTTTGGGAAATAAAATCCCAAGAACATTAAGAGGCATGTGTAGAGAACAAAGAGGACTCTGGCCTGCTGGCACAAACTATAGAAAGAACAATTAAGTGCTCCTGCCTGGGAACCAGCTTCCCAGCCAGTTTTCCTAAATGTTCCACCTCAACTATTTTCTCCCGGTCTGGTCTCACCTCACTCACATTAAGCACCACAGACTTATGATCTATTTTTCTTACTACGTGAAAATTTTATATATATATTTTTTAAAGATTTTATTTATTTATTTGTCAGAGAGAGAGAGAGCACAGGCAGACAGAGTGGCAGGCAGAGGCAGAGGGAGAAGCAGGCTCCCCGCAGAGCAAGGAGCCCGATGTGGGACTCGATCCCAGGACGCTGGGATCATGACCTGAGCCGAAGGCAGCCGCTTAACCAACTGAGCCACCCTGGCGTCCCAAAATTTTATCTTTCTAAAATGTCTATTAGCTCCTCCAGGGCAAGGACTAGATGTCTGGATCCACATCTAAACTGATACCAAAGGGTCCCTTCCTAAGTGCCAAGTTCATGCTCGGCAATTGCAAACTTGGTTAACCCCCAGGAACTTAGTCAAACTCCTTTGTGAAAAGGTGGTCTCAACTACTTGTCTCTAACTTACATGAAAAACCTCAGCCACACTTTCCAAAGCACCCAAACCACTTGGTACAGTGGCATTATACTTAGAATCAAGTAAGTCAATTAAGGTTTTCTTGTTTAATTCTCTCTGGGGCTAAAATGACGGGTGCAATCTACTGCTTACCACTAAGCGAACCTATTATGACTTCTGCTCTTGTAGGTTTTTTTAGTTAGCAATAATCACGCCTCGGATAAACCTCATTGGCTACAATACTGCCACTGCACAAAGCTTCTTGTAGGTTTTTTTAAACACGATAGATTATAACCCATCAAGAACACAAACATAAGACTTCGTGGAGTTCATACTGTACAGAAATCAATGCCTATTTTTTAAAGATTTTATTTATTTATTTGACAGAGAGAGAAAGAGATCATAAGTAGGCAGAGAGGCAGGCAGAGAAAGGGGGAAGCAGGCTCCCTGCTGAGCAAAGAGTCTGACATGTGGCTTGATCCCAGGACCCTGAGATCATGACCTGAGCCCAAGGCAGAGGTTTAACCCAATGAGCCACCCAGGTGCCCCTCAATGTCTATTTTTAATGTTTTTCAATTTTAATAATTTTTTAAAATGCTTCTGACATCTGATTGTACAAATCAAAAGCAAAGGAAACATTTCAGATGAATTTCACAGCTAATGTTCCCCTAGAGAAATCTCAGAAGGCCAGACATAAAATGCTGATACGGAAGATGCAATCAGCTTCAGTGTGAACTGCTCAGTTTCATGGCCCTTTGGCATTTCCTTGTGCCCAGACAATAGAAAAATTAAATTTAAAAATTTTTTAAATTTTAATTTTAATTAAGTTTTTTTTAATTAAAAAATTAAATTTCAGTGTTATTCACAGAGACGAGGAGAGGAGAGGAGAGGAGAGGAGAGGAGAGGAGAGGAGAGGAGAGGAGAGGGAGACCCAGAGATACAGACAACCAACAAGAGAGAAAGAACATGAATTTGACCTTAAAGATATTCATACATTTCCAAGAGTAGACTCCAAAGATAAGGGCTTTTTACCATTCGAGTACTGTATGAATGCACTGAAGAATGTCTCATTCTCAGAATAAAGATATGTGTTTTCTAGCACAATGCTATCAACACAGTTATCCACCAGCCTAAACACAGTAACCCTCAACCATGGCAGAATAAAGGAAGTACTAACAAAAATTTACAATCATGGGGTAGCTGGGTGGCTCAGTGGGTTAAGCCTCTGCCTTCAGCTCAGGTCATGATCTCAGGGTCCTGGGATCAAGCCTTGAGTCAGGCTCTCTGCTCAGCTCGGAGCCTACTTCTTCCCCCCACCCCTGCCATTCTCTCTCTCTCTCCCTCTGTCTGCCTCTCTGCCTACTTGTGATCTCTGCCAAATAAATAAATAAAATGTTTTAAAAAATTTATAATCATCAAAACTAGGGTTTTTTTCCTCTATAATTTTTAAGACTCCATATTGTTTTTACACATCTGGAGTATAATGTCTATTTATGCACATACACAAAGAAGCTACTGATTTAGAGGAGGAAGAGGATGGAGAAGGAGGAAAAATATAGAATTTCATTACCAATTAGCCAGCTAGCTATTCTAGCAGCAGGAGAAAAACCTAATTGCATGAGCAGAGCCAGGCAGATCAGAAGTGCATGCTTAAAAGGATTCAAAGGGCTGACACAGGAACCTCAGTTTTTTCTTGCAACAGTGGTGTCCAATAAACATTCTGGGCCCTGCCCTCTGGAGGTTGCAGCCGGGTCACTCCTGTTCCCCCTGTGTGTACTGGAGTCATGCAAACTGGCTTTGCCCCAACTCCAGCCACCTGCTACACAGGCAAATTATTTGAGTCCTAAAGTTATCATCCCCCACTCCCCCAGTGAGGATTAAATGATGTCTTCCCCATAAAATTACTGTGAGGATTAAATGAGCTAATAATGAACATGAACTGCTTTATAACCCTTTAAATACAAAACTAAGAGGATTTGTCCTTATTTCAACAGAAAAGACCGTCTCCTCCAGCCATCTTTCTCCAGCTTGCCCTAATGTTTGCAAAGTACTGAGGCTTTCAGATATAATTAGAAAGTATAAACTCTATAATTAAAGTTACTTCAACCAACATTTGAGTGCTTACTTATTAGTAGGCACGGTCATATGCCCAGCACTCTGGTAGACACTGTGGGAGACAAAAGAAAAACAGGATTTGCTCTTTGGGCTCCAAAAATAAAAAGCCTCACTAGAGAGAAAAAAAAAAAAGTACACATGGAATAACAGAGGCATAGAGACCAGCACTGGTTTAAGGGGCCAAACTTATAGGGAGGATTTCAAAAACTCAAAGAAGGGAAGGGTTTTTAATTGTAATTAACAAAAAGTTTATGAAACACATTTCAGCTGGGAGGGGAGCCTAACACAGTAAAAAGGAAAGACTGTATCTGTGGGGGTCTGATAAGAGAAGGTCTTAAAAGTAAGTGGTAAAAAGGCAGAAATTCTCCAACTATGGGAGACCCAAGTACCAACAGAAGATTTTTTTTTTAGATTTTATTTATTTACTCGACAGACAGAGATGACAAGTAGGCAGACAGGCAGGCAGAGAGAGAGGAGGAAACAGGCTCCCTGCTGAGCAGAGACCCAGATGCAGGGCCCTGAGATCATGACCTGAGCTGAAGGCTGAGGCTTAACCCACTGAGCCACCCAGACACCCCTCAACAGAAGTTTTTTAAAGTCAACCCAGTAAGCCTAAAATGAAAACTAGATAGTTCTGAAAGGCACACAAAAATATCACCACATGGGTGCGTGGGTCGCTCAGTTGGTTAAGCAACTGCCTTCAGCTCAGGTCATGATCCTGGAGTCCCGGGATCAAGTCCCACATCAGGCTCCCCCTTCCATGGGGAGTCTGTTTCTCCCTCTGACCTTCTCCCCTTTCATGCTCTCTCTCTCAAATAAATAAATTAAATCTTAAAAAAAAAATCACCACATAAAATATTGCCACTAATAAGAGTCTCAAAGGAAAAAAAAGGCAGAGACGATCGGAAAAAGTTTAATGAGATGCAAAACCTCAGTCAGCAGCAGGCTTACTTCCAGATCTTAATTCCTTGCCCATTTTTTTTTAAAGATTTTTTATTTATTTATTTGACAGAGAGAGATCACAAGTAGGCAAAGAGGCAAGCAGAGAGAGAGAGAGAGGGAAGCAGGCTCCCTGCTGAGCAGAAAGCCCGATGCGGGACTCGATTCCAGGACCCTGAGATCATGACCTGAGCCGAACGCAGCAGCTTAACACACTGAGCCACCCAGGTGCCCTCCTTGCCCCATTTTTTAATGCAAACCCAAAAACACATGAGTCAGAAGAATCCAATGTAATTTCTGATAAGCCAGGGTTGATGTAAAGTATGACTGTCACGGCCACATGATTTACCAGGCTGGAGAGGCACACATTAAAGGAAAAGCTCCTGAAGATCAGAGAGATGCAGGTTCCAACCCTATGTGACCTAAGTTACTGGATCTCTGTTTCCCAGTTGACTCACCTATAAAGGGAAACAGTACTTCTTCATAGGGTTATTTTGAGATTTAAGTTCAAAGAAAAAAAAATGTGGACGCTCTAGGCAGTATGCAAATGTTAATTAAGTAAGAACTGAACTTAGCACATTATGCTAGTTGATGAGTACCCTGAAGACAAGGGCTGTGTTTTGCTCTCCAGTACAAACCCAGAGCCTTGCTCAGTCCCTAACATCTACAGGAAGGCAATGTGTCTTGGCTTATTAAAGGAGTGTCAGGGGCACCTGGGTGACTCAGTGGATTAGAGCCTCTGCCTTCAGCTCAGGTCATGATCTCAGGGTCCTGGGATGGAGCCCCGCATCGGGCTCTCTGCTCAGTGGGAAGCCTGCTTCCCCCCCACCTCTGCCTGCCTCTCTGCCTACCTGTGATCTCTGTCAAATAAATAAATAAAATATTTTTAAAAAAATAAATAAAGGAGTGTCAAATTTAATGCATTGCATGTTAGATGATTGTGTTCTGTGCCCGGAGGTCCTGAGGGTCAACAGAAAATAGAAAGGGTCCCTGACCTCATGGAGCTTGTGATTTAGAGTAGAAGACAGATACTATACAAGTAATTACAATGACAGGAAGAATAACAAAACCGGGCTATCGAAGTCTAGATCAATGAGGGGAGCATTTAACCTAGTCTGCAAGGTCAGAGAAGCAATTATTTGCTTCAGAACCAATTACTTCTATAATTTCTCAGAGTAACAAAAGCTATAAAGACTGAATTGCCTGTTGATTAAAAAAAATTTTTTTCAAATATTGTTTCAGATGGGGCGCCTGGGTGGCTCGGTCGTTAAAGTGTCTGCCTTTGGCTCCAACAGTGATCCTAGGATCCTGGGATGGAGCCCTGCATCAGGCTCCCTGCTCAGTGGGTAGACTGTTATTCCCTCTCCCACTCCCCCTGTTTGTGTTTCCACTCTTGCTGTGTCTCTGTCAAATTAAAAAAAAAGCTTAAAAAAAAATAAATTGACTCAGACATCACATTAAAAGAGGGGTAGAGAGATAAGGGGCAGAGTGTTTGCACAAAAAATGTTAGATGAAAAAAAAAAGACTTCCATTTAAGTTCAAGTGACATCAACTGTGTCCTACTTACCACAGGTAGAAGTATGGCATTCACCCACAATCAACTTTTTACCAGGAAAAACCTTGATTACTATAAGCAATATGCTTGTGCAGTTACAGTTCTTAAAAAAGAACATGTACCTAAAACAAAGATGTACAAATCTCTTATTTCAAATAAATTGCAAGTAATACTTAGATTTTAAAGCTGTATTTTAAAAACTCAAACCATGAATATAACCCTCCAAAAATTAACCTCCTCTGTGTTAAATATCAGATAAGACATTAAAGAAAATATTGAAAGCTTTAAAATATCCAACTATTGGAGCACCTAGGCAGCTCAGTCAGTTAAGGGCCTGACTCTTGATTTTGGCTCAGGTCTTGGGATAGAGCCCTAATTTCGGAGTCCATGCTCAGAAGGGCATCTGCTTGAGAATCCCTCTTCCTCTCCCTCTTTCTCTCCTCCCCCACATGTGTGTTCTTAATAAATCTTTACTAAATAAAATATCCAACCATCAAGAAATTTACAATTCATCTAAGGAAAAAATACTATAGGAATTCAATGACTGAATACAAACTACATAAAGATGCTGTAAGACAGGATTCCCTATCAAATCTGATACAAAATTAAAGGCCATGGAGGTGGACGTCTTTGTGCTTTCTGTTCGTTGGTCTATCCAGGTGCCTAGCGTCTGTCTCAGCAAGCAGAAAGTGAATGAGTGAAATTCACAGATTAACCAGGAAGAACAATGCCACAAGAAAGGGGTTCAGCAAAAACTACATGGAGAACAAGCGTTAAATGATGGTTAGGATAAACTAGAACAGGGAAAAAAGAAGAGTATGAGGCACTAAAGATAGGCTGAGGAGACAAAGTTTGAGGCAGGGACTGGAAATTCAGCAGAATGGTCTAGTCTAGCAATGTTTGTCAAGATCAGGTTGTCCAAAACCTAAAGGTAAAACTGAACTGTACAGATTTAACCATGTTGGCTACACAAAGTCATCTCAGCTTCTTGAGAGAAGGACAACATGACACAAATATGCCCATTGGTGGAGTCCTGCATGGATTAGAGTGCACAGCAGTGTACTGTAGCAATCCAGGCAGGAGCAGCCTGATGAGAAATAATGGGATAGCTCAAAAATACTAACACATTTTCTCCTGACTCACTGGAAATCACAGCTGTAGGTGGACAACGAGTTTTTGCCAAGTGCCAGATACTGCACGAAGCACTTCCATCTTATTTTGACATAGTCATCAAGTCCAAGGTGATAGGAATTTCATTATTAGGAAACTAAGACTGAAAAAGAATTAACTACCAGGAGTCTAGCCATAACGTGACTCTCAGATTACTGATCTGACCACTATTGCTGTCAGTTATAAACGGGCACACCATATATTTCAAAAATTACCAATTTTAAATCTAATTGACTGGGAGAAAGGACACCATCTATAAAGGCATTAAAATAGGTTAAATCAGATGGACCTACCAGATATTTACAGAGTATTCCATCCAAAAGCAGTGGTATATGATCTTAACAGATGCAGAAAAAGCATGTGACAAAACACAATATCCATTCCTGATAAAATCTCACAACAAAGTGATTTAGAGGAGCATATCTCAACATGATAAAAGCCATATATTAAAAAAATCCCACCGGTAACACCATATTTAATGGTAGAAAAACTAAAAGCTTTTCCTTTAAGACCAAGAATAAGGTAAGGATTCCACTTTCACTTTTACTCGACACAGTATTGGACGTCTTAGCCACAGTGATCAAACAAGAAAAAAGAAATAAAAGATATCTAAGGGGCACCTGGGTGGCTCGGTGGGTTAAAGCCTCTGCCTTCGGCTCAGGTCATGATCCCAGGGTCCTGGGATCGAGCCCCGCATCAGGCTCTCTTCTCAGCAGGGAGCCTGCTTCCTCCTCTCTCTCTGCCTGCCTCTCTGCCTGCTTGTGATCTCTGTCAAATAAATAAAATCTTAAAAAAAAAAAAGATATCCAAATTGTTAAGAAGTAAAACTGTCACTATTTACAGATGACATGATACTGCACAGTAAAAAACAAAAACAAAAAACACTAACGACCCCACCAAAAAGCTTTTAGAATAAATGAATTCAGTAAAGTTGCAGGATACACAAATCAATATACAAAAGTAAATTGTGTTTTTATGCACTAAAAATGAAGTAGGAGAAATAGAAAATAAACCCATTATCAGTTGCATCAAGAAGAATAAAATATCTGGGAATAAATTTAGCCAAAGGGGTGAAAGACACTCAATCATAAGACACTGATGAAATAAACTGAAGACAACACAAAAACAGAAAGGTATTCCATGCTTATAGACTGGAAGATTGTAGATTGGAAGAATATTGTTAGAATGTCCATACTACTCAAATCAATCTATAGATTCAGTGCAACTGCTCTCAAAATTGCAGTGGTATATTTCACAAAAATAGAATAAGGAAACCTAAAATTTGTATGGAACCACAGAAGACCCATAATGTCCAAAGCAATCCTTAGAAAGAACAACAAAGCTGAAGATCTCACAATCCCTGATTTAAAACTATATTACAAGGCTGTAATAATCAATACAGTATGGTATTGGCATTAAAAAAAAGAAAGATATAGAGAGAGCCCAGAAATAAACCCATGCATATATGGTCAATTTAGGACAAAGGGGTCAAGAATATACAGTGGACAAAGGACAGTTTCCTCAACAAATGGTGTTGGGAAAACTGGACACCCACAGGCAAAAGAAAAACTGGACCACTATCTTACAACATACACAAAAATTAACTCAAAATGGATTAAAGATTTGAATGTAAGACCTGAAACCATACAATAGCTAAAAGAAAACATAGGTGATAAGCCCCTTAACATCAGTCTTGGGGATGATTTTTTTAGATTTGACATAAAAAAACAAGGCAACAAAAGCAAAAACAAGTGGGACTAAATTAAGAAGTTCTACACAGCAAAGGAAACCATCAAAAAATTGAAAAGGCAACCTATGAAAGGGAAAAAAATATTTGTAAATCATGTGCCTGGTCAGAGGTTAATATCTAAGATGTATAAAGAATCCATATAACTCAATACAAAACAAACAATTCACCTGACATAAAAATGGGCAGAGGAACTGAACGAACATTTTCCAAAGACGATGTATGAATGATCAACAGGTACATAAAGTACTCAACATCACTAATCAGGAAAATACAAATCGAATCACAGTGAGATCTCACCTCATACTTGTTAGGATGGCTATCATCAAAAGACAAGAGGTAACAACTATTGGTGAGAATGTGGAGAAAAGAGAACCCTTGGGTACTGTAGGAACGCAGGTTGGTACAGCCACTATGGAAGACAGTATGGAAGTTCCTCAAAAAAATTAGAAACAGAACTGCCATAAGATCCAGCAATTTCACTTCTGAATGTTTATCTGAAGGAAACTAATCATTATCTCAAAAAATTATCTGCCCCCATGTTTATTGCAGCATTAGCTACAATAGCCAAGATATGGTAACAACCTAAGTGTCCATCACAGATGAAGAAAATGTGGGGTGTGTGTGGTGTGTACACATACCTACATAAAATGGAATATTACACAGCTATTAAAAAAGAAAGAAATTCTGCCATTTGTGAGGCGCTTGGGTGGCTCAGTCAGTTAAGTGTCTGCCTTCAGCTCAGGTCATGATCCCAGGGTCCTGGGATCAAACCCCACATTGGGCCCTCTCATATATATATGTATGTGTATATATACACATATATATATATATATACACATACATATATATATGAAACAAACAGACACAGAACAGATTGGTGGGTACTAGAGGTGGAAGACTGGGAATGGGTGAAATGGTTGAAGATAGTCAAAACAAATGGTACAAATTTCCAGTAATAAGATAAATAACCCCTGGTGACATAATGTACAGCATGGTAACTATAGTTAACAAGACCGTATTGTATATCTGAAAGTTGCTAACAGGGTAGATCTCTATTTTTCTTGTTATGAGAACTTTTAACTATGTGTAGTGATGGATGTTAACTAAACTTATTATAGTTGTTATCATTTTACAATATATACATCAAGTTATTATGTTGTATATCCAAAACTAATAAAATATCAAACAAATTATATCTCAATTAAAATAAGTAATACCCACCAGAATGAAAAAAAGTAAAATGAACAAACAAACAAACAAACAAAAAAAACCAAATGACACAGTTTCAGATTTGTTAAGTTTGGGGTAATAGCCAAGAGGAATTGTCCAGCGGGCAGTCAGGAATGAATTTCAGGATCAAATGTGGAATATGTATTAGAACTAGAATTAACTGAAGTTAACCCAGGTGTTAACTGAAAATAGGTAATAAGACATTCAATTATTTAATCAACAAATATTTGGGAAGCACCTTTCCTATGCCAAGCACAAAACTAACTTGGGGAGGAAAATAAAACTGAAAGTTTCTACTCTGGTGTAGCTTACAAAACAGCTAAAAGGAAAGGAGTTAATGAGACCTCTACATACAGCACAGGAAAACAAGGACAACAGGCTGGAAATTTGAATAGTACAGAGTGAAATGAAAAACCCAAATACCATGATTTCAAGAAAGCAATAGAAATAAAAGCCAGATTGAGTAGCCATGATTTTAATAATAGCAGATCTGGCAAATTGGGCTATGAAGTTCAGGTCTCTTTACAAATCCAAGTGGACAAATGCTTAGCTCTCCGTGAATACTATATAAAGTTTCAAAAATGTAAACCTAGCTTGTTAAACCAGGGTTAACATAAGAATGCTGAGAATAAAAGATACATTATGCAGAACACGTGAAGTATATTTTGGCACATCCTATTTCAAAAGTACTTGGGTCGCCTGAGTGTCTCCGTTTGGTTAAGCACCTGCCTTCAGCTTAAGTCATGATCCTGGAGTCCTGGGATTGAGCCCTGCATCAGGCTCCCTGATCATTGGGGAGTCTGCTTCTCCCTCTCCCTGTGCCTCTGCTCCTGTACTCTCTTGCTCACTCTGTCTCTCAAATAAATAATATCTTAAAAAAAAAAAAAGTCCTTATTAGGTGTATCTGAAATTAAAGTAAAGGGATATTTTGGTAGGTCAAAAAAGCTACTCCGTGAGAACAAATCATAAAGTAAAAGGTTGTTCTGAGATGTATTTTTAAAGATTTTATTTATTTATTTGTTAGAGAGAGAGAGAGTGAGCACAGGCAGACAGAGAGGCAGGCAGAGGCAGAGGGAGAAGCAGGCTCCCTGCCGAGCAATGAGCCCGATGTGGGACTCGATCCCAGGACGCCGGGATCATGACCTGAGCCGAAGGCAGCCGCTCAACCAGCTGAGCCACCCAGACGTCCCTGAGATGTATTTTTAAAATGTGTTTCAAAAAAAAAATGGGGGCACCTGGGTGGCTCAGTGGGTTAAGCCTCTGCCTTTGGCCCAGGTCATGATCTCAGGGTCCTGGGATTGAGCCCCACATCGGGCTCTCTGCTCAGTGGGGAGCCTGCTTCCCCACGCTTTTTGCCTGCCTCTCTGCCTACTTGTGATATCTCTCTGTAACAATAAATAAATAAAATCTTTTAAAAAAATCTATTTCTAGTTACATGTGCCAAATGAAGAAACAGTGTATCAAACACATACCTCAAATTATTTATATATATTAATAATCTGGATACAGCTTATCAGTTACTCTCCTGTGTATACTTTAGTTGTAATGGACAAAAATAAACCATTAGTCAGTTGTAAGTTTATATTTAAAAAAACTAAAAAAATCAAAGTCTTGAAATGTGCTATTTGTCCTAAAAATAAAACTTACATCTACCTTTAGGTAATAACATAAAGTTTTATTGAATGGTAATGTATTTTTGCAGAGAAAATTTAATTCAACTATTGCTTAAATCAAATTCACCATGAATTTATTATTGCACTGCTCAATTTAAACACATGGTTTCATTCCTAGAAGAAATATAAAACATATCAAATCTAGACTAATTCTATTACACAGCTCCAGTGAACCTATTTTAATGAAATTGTCATGTAGGATGATCAGTTTTGAGAGTTTATTTTTTAGTCTACTCTCAATATCAATTGAGAAGTTGTCTATAATCCTAGGAAAATCAGACATCTTGAAGTACAAAAAGGCTACAAAATAATTTCTTCTAACTCCATCGTGCTAAAGATGAAAAACCCATTCTAGGGGAAGTTATATGGTTTCCCAAGCTGACAGACCTGGACTTTGTATAGATGGATGGATAAGGGGATATAAACTTTTGCGTGTATTTCCTCTAAATATTATAAAATACTTTGTAAGCTTTATATTTGATCAGTTGCACATGTAAATATATAAAAACTAACATTTTATTTTTTATGTTCAATTAGCCAGCATAGAGTACATCATTAGTTTTTGAGGTAGTGTTCAATGATTCATTAATTGCATTAACACCCAGGGCTCATCACCACACATATCCTCCTTAGTGTCCGACACTGATTTTTTTTTTTTTAATGATTTTATTTATTTATTTGACAGAGAGAGAGATCACAAGTAGCAGAGAGGCAGGCAGAGAGAGGAGGAAGCAGGCTCCCCACTGAGAAGGGAGCCCGATGTGGGGCTTGATCCCAGGACCCTGAGATCATGACCTGAACCAAAGGCAGAGGCTTAACCCACTGAGGCACCCAGGCTCCCCTCCCTCTGATTTCTTCCCATTCAGTTTTCCCTCCCTTCCCCTGTGGTGCCCCACACTATTCCTTATATTCTACATATGAGTGAAACCATATGAAAATTGTCTATCTCTGATTGACTTATTTCACTTAGCATAATCCCCTCCAGTTCCACCCATGTCAATGCAAATGGTGGGTATTCATCATTTCTGACGGCTAATATTCCATTGTGTGTGTGTATGTATGTGTGTGTGTGTGTATACCACATCTTTATCCATTCATCTGTTGAAGGGATTCTTAGCTCCTTCCACAATTTGGCTGTTGTGGACATTGCTGCTATCAACATTGGGGTGCATGTGCCCCTTCTTTTCACTACATTTGTATCTTTGGGGTAAATACCTAGTAGTAAAATTGCTGGGTCATAGGGTAGCTCTGTTTTTAATGTCTTGAGGAACCTCCATACTGTTTTCCAGAGTGGCTGCACCAGCTTGCATTCCCACCAACAGTGTAAGAGGGTTCCCCTTTCTCCATATCCTTGCCAATATTTCTGTTTCTTGTCTTGTTAATTTTTGCCATTCTAACTCATGTAAGGTGGTTTTGATTTGTAAATACTAACATGCTTACACAAAGACACATGGAATTTTTTTCTCAAGAAAATGTCCTATAATTAAATATTTAAACCATCTTATAAAACCACAACAAACCACGTAGTGCCCTAACAAAAACAGACAGAAAATTAAGAGAAGCAGAAACCAATGTCCCAGAAACAGAGCTTAGAAAACTTAAGTATTTGATATATAAAAATACAAAAAAAAAAAAAATCAGTAAGGGAAGAAATTATCACTGCTTGCCATCAGTTAAGATGACTTTCTTATTTAAAAATTCCTTGAAATCACTTGGAAAAAGCAGGGGGTGGGAAGGATCAGTGATAATCTTTCTTCTCATAATATCGGGTCTTCTTTCCATTTATCTCCATATTACAGAAACAGTTGCAATGTCTGTAGTTTGTAGTTAAAACAGACAGGAAACAGCCGTGCTTTCTTCGCAGAACACCTTGTGTGAAAACTTCAAGATTAAAAACTTGGGGAGAGGGGAAGCTAGCAAGATGCTCTGAACTACTAGGCTCAGTGTAAAGCATGTGATAAAATGAGAACAGTACTGGTACAATGGTACCATTTAAGGAGTTTATCCCACAAAGGATCATTTAGCAATTGAAAAGCTTAAAAAGCACAAAAGTTCACTATCACTACCTACCACAAAGGTATAAACGTGGCCATACACTATCAAAACTTTGGGACAAATAACAGGCACAAAACTCTTATCCACTAAATGAGGAATAAAACAGGATTTTAAAAACAAAATACCTAGGAGAAATGTCAACTATAAATTATAGTTAACACTGACTTGATACCATTTAAGGGTAGTAAACATGTCCAACTATTGCCTTGAAGGAACAGACATGGCATTTTCTCCTCTAAAAAGCTACAATGACTTTTAAAAATGTGTAAGTATCTGGATAATCCATCTATTTTTAAATCAGAGAAATACTATCCACTGGAGTTTGAACTCTCCTACTTCTAATAAAGCAGTTCCCCACCTACTCCTTGTTTTACTGCAAAATTACTTCATGTAATTTTTTTATTTTTTAAAGATTTTATTCATTCATTTGACAGACAGAGATCACAAGTAGGCAGAGAGGCAGACAGAGAGAAAGGAGGAAGCAGGCTCCCTGCTGAGCAGAGAGCCCAATTCGGTCCCAGGACCCTGGGATCATAACCTGAGCTGAAGGCAGAGGCTTTTAACCCATGGAGCCACCCAGGCGCCCCCTACTTTATGTAATTTTTAATAATTTTTTAAAATTTAAAGTGAATGCAAAGTAAAACAAACATTTCCCTCCCCTCTGGCCAGAAGGAATCCTCCCTTCACTGAGTTTTCCAGCAAATTGTACCTCTTAAAGTAATGCTCACATGTTCCCTTATGATGCGTGTATGTGTGTATGCATACACACACATACACGCATCATCTTCCTTCCGGCTTTTAAGTTAGCTGAGAACAGACAAAAGATTTACATTTTCTTCACAAAATAGCTTATACTGCCTTATGTACATATGAACAAAATGCTTATGTCTTTTAATTGTAATTTGTACAGATGTCATCATAAAACTTTCAACTGGCTCCCATCCCTACTGCAATTCACCTTCACACAGCTCCTTGAATAATTATAACTCCAACAGTATTATTCTGCTACTTAAACTCCTTCCATGGCAACCTACTTCCCAAGATGTCAAGTTTATACACATGCCATATGTGGTTATTACAATCCCATCTGCCTCAGAGATGTCCCACAACCTGGCTTTAGACACCATGAATCATTCCTTTATGCCCATGCTCTCTTGCCCGGGTCCACCAGGCACATTCCTACATATCAACACTCACTTCCAATCTTCAGACTTCATCCTGCATCTCCCTTAAACATGCCATACTACTTTGCTTATGCCTGTCCTACACCACTTCTTATATTGCAGAGGGCAGAGAATTAGGAAGGGAATATGACTCACCCCCCCCACACACACACACAACACGGCCCCCACCTCTAAGTTGTAAGAGGGCCATAGGTGATTAAAGAAATGGAAACCACCTGCAAGAATGTTTGCCTAGGGGCACCTGAGTGGCTCAGATAGTTAAGCACCTACCTTCAGGTCAGGTCATGATCTCTGGGATGAGCCCCATATTGGGCTCCTGGCTCAGCTGGGGATTCTGCCTCTCCCTCACCCCACTGCTCTGCTCTCTCACACATGCTCTTGCTCTTTCATTCTCTCTCAAATGAAAAAAATTTTAAGAAAAAGCAGTTTGCTTAAAAAACTAAATCCCATCACCATACAGGCAATACAACGGCACTAAACTCATATCTCTCAATAGTTACCCTGAATGTAAATGGGCTAAATGCCCCAATCAAA
>RCUC01158693.1:0-41092 GCA_003697995.1 Taxidea taxus jeffersonii
ATCATTAAGAACCTACCAGATGTGCGCCAGGTCCTGGGGTACCAGTACGAAAGGGACAAGGTGCCAGTCCTTGAGGTTGACATTCTAGTGGAGGGGAAACCACCGGAATAGATAAATAAGCCCTGTGCCAGGTGTGTGTCTGGGGCCAGAGAGAGGGAGTGGCCACCTCAGCCTGGGAGGTGATCCGGCAAGGCGGTGACCCTCGGAACAGGAACGGACGTTTATCCCCCGTGGAGAGCGGCAGGAGCGGGTGCGCTGGGCCGGCCTGGGCCCGGGCTTTCTACCTCAGGGAAACTGGACACTGAAGAGGCAGGTCTCGGGTAATATGTATCAGATTATTTCCCCGTTTTCTTCCCAGAGGTGTGAAGGAAAAGATTTGCTCTCATTTACTCAGTATGTGACGTTGAATACATATTATGGACCAATTATTAATTGCAGGCCTGATAGCTTTGCTATAAACCATATATGGACTAGTTTACGGCAAAGTGTCTAAATTGTGTGTTGATTTCCCACAATTTTAAACAAGATTCCAAGTTTTAAAACTACTAGAGTTACTTAATATTTGCTACAGTATTTTCCAGTTTTTATCAGCTTCGCTGCCTGCAGAGAGGGGGACGTTGCCAGAAGTCTTGTTCTCCGGCAGTTTCCAGAGCTGACTGTTGGCACAGTCTGAGACAGACCTCCCTGTGTTTGTGGGAGGCCGGGATTCTTGCCCGGGGCGGCCCGGTAGTGCTGCTGGGCCCCTGGGGGCTCCGATCCTCACCTCCTCAGGCTTTTGTTCAAGTCTCACCACATCGGTGAAACCTCCTTTGACTGACTTCTTGAAAACTCCAGCCCCTGCCGGTCCTGGTCTTCCTTATTCTGCTTTTTCCTTTGGCATACTACACCTCTCCTGCTAGCACGCTGTATAATTTACTAGCAGGTTTGTGGTTTGGGATCGCTGGTCTCCCCCTACTAGAATGTAAGTTCTTCCTAGGCAGGGATCTTGGGTTCTTGCTAAGCAGGGCTCAGCACCTAGAACAGTGCCGTACAGAAGACCTAGACTCCCAGCTCGGGATGTGGGTAACTGGCAAGCGCCCCCGAAGACTTGTCCACTTGTTCTCACTGACCAGGACTCGGCAGAGCTGAGCTGGGAAGTCAAGGATGAAACTCTGAGCTTGTTAGAGCGAAGTTGTTCTTACCTGTTTACCCCCTTCATGTTGGGGGTAAAAGGCTGCTGGGATGAGGACCACGGAACCGCAGAGGTGGGGTCTCGGGCTCTGGCGACAGCTCTGTACGCTGACGGTAACGGGTGCTGTTCTTTTGAACAGATACAAGAGTCTGGTCACCGGGACTCGAGCAAGAAGAGTCATTGCCGTCCTCTGGGTCCTCGCCTTTGGCATCGGACTGACTCCGTTCCTGGGGTGGAACAGCAGGGACAGTGCCCCCAACTGCACGGAGCCCTGGGATGGAGCCGCGAACACAAGCTGTTGCCTCGTGCGGTGTCTGTTTGAGAACGTGGTCCCCATGAGCTACATGGTGTTCTTCAACTTCTTCGGGTGCGTCCTGCCCCCGCTGCTCATCATGCTGGTGATCTACATCAGGATCTTCCTGGAGGCCTGCAGGCAGCTGCAGCGCACGGAGCTGATGGACCACTCCAGGACCGTCATCCAGCGGGAGATCCACGCCGCCAAGTCCCTGGCCATGATCGTTGGGATCTTTGCGCTCTGCTGGCTGCCAGTCCATGCCATCAACTGTGTCACCTTCTTTCAGCCAGCCAGGGCTAAGGCTAAGCCCAAGTGGGTAATGAACACGGCCATTCTCCTGTCACATGCCAACTCGGTGGTCAATCCCGTTGTCTATGCCTATCGGAACCGGGACTTCCGCTACACTTTTCACAAAATCATCTCCAGGTACGTTCTCTGCCAGACGGATGTCCTCAAGAGCGGGAATGGGCAGGCAGGGGCACAGCCTGCCCTTGATGTGGGCCTATGATCTAGGGCCCGGCCTCTTCAAGAAGGCGCTCGTTCACAATAAACATAGGGACGGGACCTGACTGGCTGATTCCTGGTTTTAAAGACAGCGACACCGTGTACGTGCACGGGCCACCTCTCTTTTGAGTGACCACATACCCAGCTAATATGCACATGTTATTAGTCGGCTCCAAAGGTTCACAAATGTATTTCTGCCTCGTTCTGGCTGCTGTGTGGATGGTGCCGATGGCCTGGATTGTAAAAGACTGTTTCGTTCTTGAGTGTCTGCCTCTTTTCATGGTAGAAAATGAAACTATTTTACTGTAAAACACTGTGAACTATTATAATACACATTTTTTTTTAATGTAGAGGCAGTGAGAGAATAAAAGTTGAACATACTAAAAGTAGATTTGTTCCTAAGAAGGTGACCAGGAAAATTAAAAGTGTAATTCTCCAGTCAATAGACTTCTATATTTATTTGGGGAAACGCTACCTTGTAAATTCGTAAGTGGACTGTCAGTCTTTGGGAACATTCTTCTCCATGTCCTGCAAACCACTCTAGAGGAACTGGGGTCATGCGATCCCTCCCCTCCCAGACGGCACCTGCCCCTTCTGCCCTTAGGTAGTCACGTGTATCCCCACCAAGCTGCAGTCTGGCCGCGTCCCTGGAGCCCAAGTGTGGAAATGTGAGTAAGTAAAAATCATACAACTGTGTACATCTATTCTGTGAGATAAAAATAAAACTTCACAACAAGCTTAGGGTGCTGCACCCACATCGTTTTCTTTATTGTGAAGACTGCTTAAAAGGAGAAGTTCATTCCCAGCTCAAGTTTCCCAAGGAGTCGAGTCTTGACAGGTTTTAGCTGCGGCAACAAAGGGCTCTGCTCCCCGGGACCACGGCGCCACCCGTGCCCTTTCCCCGCCGCGTGTCTCCCGGGCCGGGTGTTCCCCAGGCTGTAAGATGTTTCTTCTGTTTGTTCCTTCTGCATTTCCTCTGCAGTAAACCCGGGAGGACAAGGACACTGCAGATTGACGAGCCCCCGCGGAGCCAGAGTGTTCGTGGCCCTCCAGGCTCCTACTCCGCTGGGAACAGTAAGTTCTCCTGGCTGCAGGTGGTCTCATTTTCACGGTCACCGTCACGGCTCCTTCACTGTCCAGGTCCAACCGAGTCCCATCTCCCCGCCTCCTAAAACACGTCTCTTGGTAACTCTCGGGCTTTTTCTTTTTCAGACTGGAAACCCCTAGTAGTTTCTTGGCTTCCTTCAGGGCGGGATGTTTAGCCCCTTCCTTCCTTCAGCTTGTCACAGGGCTCTGCGGTGGGCGCAGAGCAAACCACCCCTTCCCTTGCTCACGGCACCGCCATCTAACGCTGCAGCCTGTGCGCTCCCGGCCCGCCAACGCCCATCTAAACTTCATCTGACCAGTGTCGCCTACCATTCTAGCCTCTTAAAAATTATTAGTACTTCAGTGACTTAAGAATCTAACTGGGCGCCCGGGTGGCTCAGTTGGTGAAGCATCAGCCTTCAGCTCAGGTCATGATCCCGGGGTCCTGGGATCGAGTCCCGCGTTGGGCTCCCTGCTCAGCGAGGTGCCGGCCTCTGCCTCTGCCCGCCACTCCCCCTGCTTGTGCCGTCTCTTTCAAATAAACGAAAAAAAAATCTTAAAACATCTAACTGCAGACCAGACATGGTATGAGGCTTTGTTTGGGTCAGATGCTTGCTTCAGCTAGGAACCTGACCCACGAGGCTCAGATTTTTCAGGAGAAACTGCAGAGCTTCAAAGCACACGCACATCCTGGCTTGCACCTCATAGTGTCTTGGCGGTGAGGGAACAGGGGCAGTGGCAAGAAGTCTCCAGAAGATCCATTTCACCTCTCTTCCAGTGTGAAGCTTGGTAGGTTAAATGTGCTTCTGGGTGGGACTCCCGTTTTGAAAGATAACAATGTCTGAAAGACAGCAGTGTCTATACCTTCTGTGCCGCTTGTTTCTTCTTCACGAATAATATGTCAGTCAGTTGCTTGTCAGAGACCTTTAGCTGACGACAGGTTCCCACTACCTGACTAAGATAAACCGCCAGGAGATGCTTGCACTGGAACACAAGACACAAACCTGTTAGAAACGGGCAGGACTGACGCTGACCAGGACCGCCGGCCGCACGTACTGGGGAAGGAGTGGGGCACACACACGCTACACACTCACGGCCTAAAAAGTGCAGCTGCGGATGACACGATGTATTTCTTCCAGAAACCCGAGGGGATGAAGAAGTTCCACTTTGCTGTTATGGGACTGGCACAGGGTTTATAACGCACAGTGAGAACCAAGACAGGCCCCCATTTTCATCTTCCGCTCCGCTGCCTTCTCCCAGCCTTCAGAACGCTGATCACAGCGATGCGGGGCGTTCCCTGACCTGCCGTGTTGCCCAGTGCCTCTCACGGACGAGCTCATGGCAGTCTGTCCGCCAGTCCACGAGGACAGGCCTCGTCCCCATCGTCCCCATCCTCCCCACGCGCCCAGTGTGCGCTCTGCTCCCTCCACTGCGTGCTGCCCTGCGGGGCTGGAAGCCGCCCCTGTAGCAGCCTGGCCACACCTCTGGGGACATGCGGGACCTCCTGTCACAGCACAGGCTCAGCTTCAGATACTGAAGGGGCCCGAAGTCTGATCCTGTCCCCGCACGGGTGGAGCACACCCGTGAGGCAGCAGCTGGGAAGTCTCTTGATCAGGAGCCGCGCAACCTGCCGCCCCCGTTCGGAGCATGTTTACCGGGTGAACGGCGTGAGAGAAAGGGGAAGCGCGGAGCAGGTACTGTAATTTTCCCTGCCGAGTCTGACAAAATAGCTACCTGCTCTCGGGTGGGTAGTGCTTTCTCCTCGGAAATGAGGAGTTACAGGAGGATGTCTTGCTCCTGCTTGATGTTCTGGGCGCCTGTGAAGTGAGCAAAAGTCTCTTGCCTCGCGTGCGAGTCCGGCGTGGCTGACTGCGGGGCCGTCCTGCAAGCGGCGGGAAGGAACACCTCCCAGCTGCAGCAGGGGACACGCAGACTCGCCGATGACCAGTTTAGCTATTTTTATTGGGCTAATTCCCCAGAGCCAGCTTTTGAGATTACCTTGTTGCCCTCCCCAGAGCTTCATCTGTGACCTTTTAAATAAAAAACTGGGTAATGGATATAGATCTAAAAATGACACTGCATTTGGGGGGGGGGGTATCCCAAAAGAGATGACTAACTGCAAGCAAGGACAATCAACCATTCGTTTAGATGCAGGGTAAAACTTCCCGTTCTGTACAACTCTGAAGACACCCGCTAAGGGCCAAGAATTTGCTAATCTGCCCAGAGCGGGAAGAGCCTTCCCCCATCCTCACCAGCAGGCTGTCACTCTTCCGCAGCACTGAGAAGGTAAAGGCAGGACACGAGCAGTAATGACAAGAAGCCAGACACGTGTATGTTTTACCAGAACTTCCAAGTACCTAGAAGGAAAAGGACAGATGAAATCAGACTTGGAAAGGTGTGCTGGGAAACGGCTCCCTTCCCGTAAGTTTATCCATCTGAGGTCTCCGGATTGCCCTGCAGATCGCGCTGGGAACTGCAGTAACGGGACCCAAAAGGGGAGACCCCACCCCGCTGTGTGCAGACTCGGGGCTCTGCCGTATGAAGATACAGCGAAACTGGAGTTTCAGACCAGCTAAGCCTCCTGTACAAATGGCCTTAGTCCTCTCGCTGGCGGTTCCAAGGGCCTGCTCCGGGGGCTGCCCGGAGAGAGGTGGAGGGACCAGTCCCCTCCGAACACTCTGCCGTTTCTTCATCTTTCGTACTCACAGTAGGTGTGAGCGTTTCTAAAGCTTCCACCGCACACCCAAACCAAGTGTGAAAATGGGTGACAGCAAGCAGTGCGGCAGGAAGACGGGTGTTCAGGAGGAGGAAAGGGCTCTTAAAAAACATTTGAGAGCAGGGAGAGGAGAATAAATAAACAAAGCAAAGAATCTTGCAAAAAGGATGACTCAGCGGCCAGGGTGGAGGTCTCTGAACGAGGCAAGCCTGGAACTGCCTATTCACCGGGCAGCATGGAAGGAGGACACAGATACTCGAGGGGCCGGTAAGAGGCCTAGTCCGGGAACAAACTACCTTGTTGGTAGTCGGGGGACAGAAGGCAGACAGGCGGGCAGGGAAATTACAATGTGTCTGTGGCATGAGTGGACAAACCTTTTGGAGAAATCGCTCGTTGACATCTCTCCATCTCCAAGCAGCCCAAAACAAAAATATCCGGGGCCTGAGGTATAGAATCAGTATCCAAGGAAGTAGAAACATCCCGAGGAGTATTTTACCATGACCTGCCACTTAGGAATTTGCCCCAGGGCTTCCAAATTAGTTTTAGGCTCTGAGATGGGGAGATTGAAATGAGAAGGCCAGGACTCCAAAGGGCAGAGGGAGGGGGAAGGGGGGGAGTCAGCACTCCTGAGATTCTTCCCTTTCTCCCCAGCAGAGAATAAAGCCACTGAGAAGGCTGCAACAGAAGAGCAGAGCTCCAGCACTGTGTTTCTGAAACGGGGCTGTTTTCCACTTCATCCTGGGTGGATCACATCCAGCAGTGATGTGAACAATTCTTGGGTCTCCAAACCATTACCAATGGATAAAATGTTAGATTCCTTCCTTTCCTCTACCTCTTTTCTCTAGGTGTACATTTAAGCAGGCATAAGCCTCTGGAATTCTATGATGACTTGAATCGCTCTCCGGTTTCTTCTTGCGGGTCTCCAATCCTTCGGAATACTCTGGACTGTGCCGAATCGATGCCAGGCGACTGAGGGAGGGGGAGAGAGTCTACAGAGGCTCCCTTGCCTGATCCTGTCAGGGGCTGGCTAAGACTAAAAGTACAATGTTCAACCGCCTGAGGCAGTAAACACTGTCCAGAGACAGTAAACTGTAAATCTGCTTCTTCCTTATCTAGCCATCGGATGACTAATGAACCCAGTAATCAGCCAAAAATCTGACTTAGAAATGATTAAACTGGAAATTGACCTCAGGGATCATCTAACTCAGTGGCTTCAGCCTTCAATGGAAAAAATGACCTCCTCCCAGAACTGCGACCACTTCTCCTACTCACACCCTGCAAGGTTTATCCCCAGAAGGAGAGCTTTTAAAAAAGAAACAGCTGGGTAATAGGAAACGGAGGCTGTGAGTAGACCCGTGGGAGCCTCCCTTGGGGGGAAGTCGGCCGTGGTTCTGGTGGCTTCTAAGGAGCGAGACCCACCTGGAGGGTCGCCCACTCGCAAGCACGGTCTGTTTTACGGCTGCTGCCAGCCTCTTAGGAGCCGGCACAGTGCTCAGCTGTATGATCTGTGTGCCCTGTGCTCGGTGCCTCTGAAAGATCATACATTCCCGCCCTATTAAATACCAGCTGGCTGTGTGACCCGCTTTGGCCCGGGAGAATGGGCATAGCCAAGCAGAAACGAGAGTGGCACAGACCACATCGTCTTCCTCTCTGCTGTGAGACCCACAACATTCCAGAGAGGGGCTGCTGCGCGGACGCGGATCCCTGAGTGAAGACGTTCTGGCGTAGATGACAGTCAACTCGGAACGGAGGGGAAGCATGACTGAGACATACAGCTTTGTTTCTGGAAGCCTTTGACATTTGGGAGGCATTGTTGTCCCCTCCTAACTTAGCCTCTCCTGACTGATGCATCCCTCTCTTTAGGTGACCCGAGAAAGTCTACAGACAAGCAACTCAGGTGACAACAGCACACTGACGACTCTGGAATAATTAGACAGTAACAGTCTCGGAGGCGTGACCTACGGGAAGATGACCAGCGGGGGGGACAGACAGTGTCTGACTCAACTTTTATCATCTCAGAGAACCTCTTACTTAAGCCAAATTCAGACTATCTTAGTATACAATGAGACCATTAAGGTTGATTTGAGAGTGTATGTAGAGTCCTACAGCCTCATTTAATTCAAAGTCCAAGCTGAAAGTCACAGTACTAGGAAGTTTGCGTTTTTATGACGAATAAAGCAATGTAACAGAATACAGGATGGGAATGATGAAAGTTAAACAAGTGGCAATCTTGGGAGCAATAAAAAGTCAACAAGAATTGAAATATTTCAAACAAAACCTTTTAAGATTTGAACTAATGACTAGATCTTAGAACTGGAGGGCAGTTAGAAGTCTGTTTGTACAGGTCAAGTGTTAATGCTAATACTGGAATGAAGATAAAAAAATCTGAAGCTGTAAGATGTGGGAAAAACTCAAGGGCCCTTCTTGTTCCAGGTATTTTATCTACCTAGAAACGCCAAATAAAAACACTAAGAAGTAAAATGGAAACACCTCGTCAGGTACAGTCTCATTTAATAGCTTTGATTATTAATCTGTTGAGTTGGCCCTGACAAAATTCTAACAGGTAGCTTCTTTTTTTTTTTTTAAAGATTTTATTTATTTATTTGACATAGAGAGAGGGAGAGATCACAAGTAGGCAGAGAGGCAGGCAGAGAGAGAGGGGGAAGCAGGCTCCCCGCTAAGCAGAGAGCCCGAAGCGGGACTTAATCCCAGGACCCTGGGATCATGACCTGAGCTGAAGGCAGAGGCTTTAACCCACTGAGCCACCCAGGTGCCCCTAACAGGTAGCTTCTTTTACGTAAATACAATCAGCAAGTGTTAACTCCGGCACTCAACATTAACTGCCCCATTTTCCTTAATGAAGAAACGGATGAAGATTTTGCCAGATGGGTTAAGTTATGCTACAATGTGGAACAGCCAGTTAATTCACTAAGCAAAGGCACCTATTTGCCCAGGAAGGCTTTGCCCTCTCTAGGAATTAATGGACATGGTCTCAGCTCTGAGAAGTTCATCATAAATAAACCAGAATCCAAATGCTGAAAAACTTCCCCCTTCCTCTAATGACATATTAGAGCTGATGGCTTCTTTACTCCTTCCAAGCCAGATACACACATACACAAATTAATATTTCACTTTCAAGTAATCTTTATACCCAATGTGGGCCTTGAACCTACAACCCTGGGATCAAGAGTCATGCCCTCTACCGACTGAGCCAGCCAGGTGCCCCCAGACTCAAAATTTTGGGAGAACATTGCCCGTATTTTTATTTCATTCACAAGATTCCCCTCCCTCAATCCCACGGCACTTACCCTTATCTCATATAACTACGCTGGGGTCGGGGGAGTGGGAATGGGTTGGGGTGTGGCCCTGTGTTTATAGATACGCAGTGTGGAAAGCAGTTACAAACCCCAGGGGCCAGATGGGAGTTTACTTTTTTGCATCTCAGTTTCCTGCAAGATAAATTCGTAGTTGGGCTTGGAGGGTGGTGGTTGGGGGGGGGGGATTATCAACAACACATGGAAATCTGAGTCTTTCAGAGTCTGATAAGAGGCTATTACTTTACAGATCTACTTATCTTAAATTCTAGAGGACAAAACTAAAGCCTAGGTAGACAACCTGCCTTGAGCATAGTCTGCAGATAACAGTTCTGAAAGAACACTTCTGGTAGATGAATCTGAGCATGCAGAAGGACCTCAAAATACATTCTGACTTTTGCTTGTAGTCAAGAGATAAGGAACAAGGTGAAAGTGTCAACACAGTTTTTGGAGAAAAGTGCCTGTTATTAAACACAAGGAAGCAAAAATCAACTCCATGCCATTAGCCTTGAGAAAACAGCTTCTCCATGTCATTGCAGGTTCCATATATTGCTACCAGGTAGGGTTAAGAGGTCTTATTTAGCTTATCTTAATTACTAATCCACTAATTTCATGAAGTTGGGTCATTTGCTTTTCAATAGCCCAGGATACACTGGATTCCTGAAAACCTTCGGTCGTCAGGGGTTTCCTTGTTGACCTGACCCCCACCTCTAGATTTCTACCTGGTAAACACGCCTCCCACTGGGTGATGAGATTAAGGTGATGGATTGTCGGTCCACAAGGTCCAAGGCCTGGACTGCTGATGAGCCAAAGATGAACTTCAGCCTGGGAAACAGAGGTTTTCACATTAGATGCCTACTCTCACAGTCACCAGAGGAACTTAACCCAAGGGATCACCTTTGGCTTTTTTTTTTGTTTAAACTGATTTTAATTTGGAAAAAAAAGACAATACAGCAAAACCCCATGTAATGTTAAGCCCCCTAGAAGGTTAACACGTTTACAGAAAAAGCCCTCTTCACACAGCACACTGCTTCCTGTTCTTCCCAACCTCCTTTCACTCGAGGCGACTGCATGCACTGGTTTCCTTCCTCTTAATGTTTTTCTGTCTTATTTGACAAAGTACACTGAATATGTATACACAGCACATGCGCATACATGCACGTGCCTGTGGTCTTGTTTCATAAGTTTTAGAACACAAAAAGATATATTCTAGGCTTTTTTTGGCAACTTGGTTTTTCCCATTCAGTGTGCTTTTGAAAATGATGCATGTTGACATATCAATTTTTTATTTAATTTCTGAATAACATTCCATTGTATGTACATGTTTTATTTTTTAAGTACACTGATAGGCATTCCGTTTCTGTTCTACATTATAAATAATACTCAGTTATCCCTGTACATGTCCCTAATGCACTTAGGTGGGAATTCTTCCTGCTTATATAAGTAGACTTGCTGAGCCCTAGGATGTGTGCATTTGTTATCTTTTTTTTTTAAGATGTTATTTATTTATTTGATGACAGAAATCACAAGTAGGCAGAGAGACAGAGAGAGAGAGGAGGTAGCAGGCTCCCTGCTGAGCAGAGAGCCCGATGTGGGGCTCGATCCCAGGACCCTGGGATCATGACCTGAGCCGAAGGCAGAGGCTTTAACCCACTGAGCCGCCACCCAGGCGCCCCCATTTCTCATCTTTCATAGGTGTTGCTAATAGCTTTCCACAGTGGGTACCACAGTCCCACCAGCACTTCATGAGTTCGCGTTTCCCCACATCCTAACCAATATGAGTATTATCAGATTTTCATGTTGAGCACCTGATAGGTAGTCATTTGTACTTTTTGTGTTAGTAATAAAGGCTATCCACCTTTAAATGACAGGTCAGAAAAAATCCCCCCAAAATGTGGGAAAATTCTTATAAGTGAGAAAGATTGGGTACAAAATTAGGTATTCAGAAACTCTCAATCATGTTTTAAAAAAAATTTTTTGGGGGGGACGCCTGGGTGGCTCAGTGGGTTAAGCTGCTGCCTTCGGCTCGGGTCATGATCCCAGCGTCCTGGGATCGAGTCCCGCATCGGGCTCTCTGCTCGGCAGGGAGCCTGCTTCTCTCCTCCCGTCTCTGCCTGCCTCTCTGCCTACTTGTGTGATCTCTGTCTATCAAATAAATAAATAAAATCTTTAAAAAAAATAAAATTTTTTTTAAAGATTATTTATTTGACAGAGACAGACAGCAAGAGAGGGAACACAAGCAGGGGGAGTGGGAGAGGGAGAAGCAGGCCTCCTGCTGAGCAGGGAGCCCCCCCTCGGGGCTCGATCCCAGGATCCTGAGATTATGACCTGAGCTGAAGGCAGATGCTTAATGACTGAGCCACCCTATGTTAAAAAAAATTTTTAAGAAAATCCACGATCTCAAAATAAAACAAAAAAAAAGGCGAATACAAACTGTAACAGTGATTATCACTGGGTGGTATGATTGTTGATGCTTTTCATGTTTTCTTTATCTTCCAAGAACTTTTTTTTTTTAGTATTTTATTTATTTGAGAGAGAAAGCATGAGTGAGAGGCAGAGGGAGAAGCATACTCCCTGCTGAGGAGGGAGCCTAATACAGGATTCAATCCCAGGATCCTGCGATCCTGACCCAAGCCGAAGGCAGATGTTTAACCGACTGAGCCACCAGGTGCCCCAACCAAGAACATTTCTTTTTTTATGAGCAGGAGTTATTTTTATAAACTGGAAAATAAAATGGATGAGTTGAACTAAAATAGAAGTTAATGTTTTAAACAACTCATGTGATCTGACACAAAACATGAAGACAGAGCTACTATCTTCAAGATTATAATGTTCAAATTCTTCATTTTCCAACAATCTGGTCTCTTGATACAACAAACCAGTAGAATGGCAAGAATTTTAAATTTTTTCATTAAAACATGAAGATTATCTATGGGCAAAGAAAAATAAAATTTGGTCATAACTTTATCAATTAATCACAGTTAACTTTAAAAATCAATCTAGTAAGAATTTTTATACCTGTCTTTGTAACTTTATAATTTATGGTGAACACCCTCCTGAGTATTTTTTATTTATTCTTAATGGTTACAAAGAGTTCCACTGTAGAGATGAATTACCTTGCTTTTCCCCAAACTCTATGTTTAGATAATTAGGGTTTCTTAAATCTAATGTGAATCACTAGACTGTTTCCAGGTGGGTCTGTTTGCGTTTTTGCTACCATAAGCAACACTGGATGAATATGCTCACTGTAAAATCTTGATGAACATGCATGAGCACTTCCTTGCGATACACTCTTATAAATGGAATTTGTGAACCAAGGAACGTGTATGTTTTAAAGCTCCTATGACCTGTGGCCGGATTAGTTTGCAGTTGACACTTCTACCAGGAGGGTATCAGTTAACCTTTCTCCATGTTCTTGGCATCAACTGGGACATTCTTTTTTTTTTTTTAAGATTTTATTTATTTGAGAGAATGAGAGACGAGAGTGAGAGAGTGCATCTGCAGGAGGGAGGGGCAGAGGGAGAAGCAGGCTCCCTGCTCAGCAGAGAGCCCGATGTGGGACTCCATCCCAGGAGGCTGGGATCATGACCTGAGCCAATACATGACCTGAGCCTTCCTTAGCAAGGAGCCTGCTTGTCCCTCTGCCTGACTCTCCCCCGACTTATGCACCATCTCTCTGATAAATAAGTAAAATCTTAAGAACAAAACAAAACACATTAATGGTTGGGGCATCTGGGTGGCTCAGTCGGTTAAGCATTCGACTCCTGATTTTGGCTCAGATCATGATCTCGGGGTGATCGGATCCAGCCCTGTGTCAGACTCTGTACCCAGTACGGAGTCTGCTTGGGATTCTCTTTCTCTTTCCTTCTGCCCCTCCCCCAGCTTTCCAAATAAGAAAAGAAACAAATAAATATCTTTTAAAAAATTAAATAGAACACATTAATGGTTTTTAAAAAAAACAATTACAACAGGATATATACTTACGATAATAGATGCTCGTCAGGAACTGTAAAACATGAATGGGAAGAAAGTTAATCATATTAAACCAGTGGCCATAGACACAAAAATCATTAAAAGTCTATAACCAAAAAGATTTTTGTGTAAGATGGTGAATTAAGTCTATGCATCTAATTTTACTCCTTCCAACCTGCCTCCTTAGCGCAGTAGGCAGCGCGTCAGTCTCATAATTTTACTCCTTCCAAATACCCCACTAAACAATAAAAAAAGGATTTTTTTTTTTTAAAGCATAAACTCCCCAGGATGAAAGGGCAGGCAGAAACAGCTAAGATACACTGGAAAATAATCTACAAGACCTGAGGAAACTGAATCCTAAGCTAGCAATGGAGAGAGCCAAGCAACAAGCTCATTTATGCTCCAAAATCCACTACCTTCTTCCCCCTAAAACGCTCAGAAATTGGTAACACCAGATAGCTTTGGAGGTGGAGATGATGGGGGGGGGGGGGGGGGGCTAAAGTAATACAGACTTTTAAAGTAACTTTAAGGAGATAGAAGGTAGTGATATAATGCTTTCAGATGTCTGAAGAAATATTATTTCCAACATATAATTCAATACCTAGCCAGGCTATCATTTAAGGATGAGGTTGGAAAAAGTGTTTTAGACATGTAAAGCTTCAAAAAGTTTACCTCATGTACTCTTCTCCAGGAAACTACTAGAGAATGTGCTCTATAAAATAAGATAGTAAACCCAGAAAAAGAAAACTGTAGGTATACTAAACATACCGCTCAACACAGGCAAAGGGAATTCCTAGGATAATAAGGGTGAAGGAAGATCGCAGGAAATTAGCTAGGAGGGCATCAGTCTGTATTAAAACAAGTCTAGGTTCTAAGAGATTTCCACAGGAGAATGAAACTCACACAGGACATCTCACTCATCTGAATATATGGAGTAGAGATTTAGAATATGGGTAAAGAGTTTGAGATTGAATTAGGAATACATATATAGAAAACTAAAAAAAAATGGGGGGGTGGAAGGGGAGGCATAGGGTGGCTGGGTGATGGACACTGGGGAGGGTATGCGCTATGGTGAGTGCTGTGAATTGTGTAAGCCTGATGATTCACAGACCTGTACCCCTGAAGCAAATAATACACTATACGTAAATTAAAAAAAAAAAGAAAACTGAAACCACACAGACACACAACCACACCAGCTGTAAATCTTGGGAAAACAAAAAGTTATGCAGGAAAGGAAAAGTAACCATAGTTTCCCACGTGGCCCAGCTGTGATTCGCTATCACATCATCATACAAGTCTAAACTCAGAATCTCAATCTAAAAATATCACCAAAGGATAGGGATCAGGAATAGTGTATCACTATGTACAACAAATATCTGAAAATAACAGGAGACGGTTCTGCTGGAAATAAGCACGAATCAATGGCAGTGGTCCCTCTGCCTGAGCCATGAGCTAAGAGTGTCCCAGCGTATGGACAGAGCCCACTTTTGGCAACCACTGTTTCAGCTAACAAGACTGTTTTCTTCCCCCTCCTTTTTGGGGATCTGAACATATTTGAATACGTGGCTGGCCTAATCTTTTAAACATATGTACGATGCTTGTGTCAGTATGGATTACTTTTCTCAATCCTTTAAACACGGGAACTCAAGATAAACCCTTTCAAAGTGCGGTCCTTTTAAAACAAAAGCCATCCAAGTGAAAAAGCGGCAGTTTTGAGGTCTTCACTGCTATTAAGTGGCCGTTTTTTACACTGGTTGAGTATTTCTAACTGGTCGATGCGTTTTGATTAGAATTATCATCTAGTAGCACCTGGGTGATTTTCGTAAGCAACAGTCACAGAGCATCCTCTGCTGGTCAGAGAGGAAAAAAAACAGGTACTCTCACAACATCCCTATTTACTCCAATCACTGCGTCTGCGTTTGCATTTCGTGCTTCTGAAATACTTATCTGGCGCACACAGTGTACGCGAGGATTAATTTTAAAGTTAAGATTTTGAGGGGGGAGGAAAAGGCCACGGGCAAGCTTAAAAATTCAAAACTTCGCCTCCCCTCCCGTCCCTGGAGCCCTCCTGGTCCGAAGCCCCTTCTCACGGGTCTCGCGGCAGCGCCCACCCCTTCTCTCCCTGGGGCCCCGCCCGCCTGCTGGGACCACTGCCTGCTCCCTACCCAAATTTGGCTCTCCTTTTCCTTTTTTTTTTTTTCCCCTACGAACTGGGGCTTGGGAATAGAGCCACAGGGGGGTGGAAGCCCGGAGAGCCCAGGACGAAGAGAGCGAGGTCAGCGCCCCCAAGCCGGCGCCCCTCGCCTCCCGGCCGGGCCGGCCCAGCTCCACCGCCCACAGCGCAGCTACGCACGCCCTCCGGCCCGTACTTCGCGCGTTCTCTTGCACCGCCGCGGCCATTTCGCTCAGGAGCTCCTCGACGACAGCGGGCAACGTGGCCCCCGGCAGGGCGACGGCCATGGCGTCCCAGGCACTTAGCCTCCTCGGAAAGCCCAGCAGGTGCGAGGTTCCGACGGCTCTGGGGAGAATTCCCGCCGTCGGCCGGGGGCGGGGCGAGGCGCAGGGACGTCGGCGCGCGTCACGCGCATGCGGGCAGCCACGACGCCGCCTCCTCCCATCTCGCGGCCCGACCAATCCGGCGGGCGCTCGGCGCTGGGGGCGGGCCGTCGTGGGAGCCGGCCGGGCCTGCAGTGCGCCGAGGACGCCGCGCGAGCATGTACCGGCTCCTGAGCCCGAGCCTGGGCCGAGGCCTCCTGCGGGCCGCGGGGCGGCGGTGCCGGTCCTGCTCGGCGCGCCTGCTCCCGGGGCCCGCGGGGGGCCGGGCGCCTGAGGTGGCGGTGCCGGCATTCCGAGTCGCGCCGCGCGGCGGAGGCCCGGGCCTGCTGCCGCTGCTGGCAGGTGAGGGGCGCGGGCCGGGCGGGGCCGGCCGGGCGGGGACCGGGGCGCAGGCCGGGCCCGGTGACCTCAGAGCCCCTTCCCGCAGCGCTCGCCTGGTTCTCGAGGCCCGCTGCGGCAGACGAGCAGGAGGAGCGGCAGGGAGCGGGCGGGGCCGCCGCCGAGGGCGCGGCGGACGAGACCGAGGCCGAGATCATCCAGCTGCTGAAGAGAGCCAAGGTGAGGCGGCCTTTGCGAGCGGGGCCCGTTGGTTGGCCCTGCCGGTACGCAGCGCTCGCTCCAGCTTCCCGAACGCTGGATGGGGGGCTCCGGGGGTAGAATTGCCCGGAATTCGATGGGTCATGGTTGGGGGTGGGGGACCGGTGTTGGCATCCATCCAGGCTCGTCAGACTCCAGAGCCTGCAGTCAGACCGCTGCAGTCCCCAGTGCAGATGGAGGGGGCACCACGGGCATCGCTTTTGTATCCAAGCAAAATTAGCGGAAATGTAGTTGCTTTTGTCAGGGAGCCAGCCGGACCGAAGGGACTGGCATCGAGAATTGGGCACGTAGGTGGCGTCCAGAAAATGCACCTGAGTGTGGCTTGTGCACGGTTTGGTTCTGTTCTTTCTCTAGAGCTTTCCTCTTCACGTTCTTTTCTATTTTGTCGTCCTCAGGTTATCTCCTGTCTACCATCGGGCTCGCTACCGCCTCGGTGCTAACGACATCCAAATTTATATTCCCCTGCTGCAGTGTGCTCCTACATGCCCTCTCCAGTTCCAGGCCTCACCTGCCTCTCACACCTGACTTGATCACAAAAGCCTCCCCAGCACGTTCCTTCACCATCTTCTCCTTGCTACCGTCTACCCAGTTTTTCCCTCTGGAAACCTCCTACTCAGTCTTAAAACTTGTGGGTACCTCACCACTGCCTCTCAGTACCCTTCCAGCCCAGCAGCAGTTCCTCTTGCCACCAAATCCAGAGTATTTCTGGAATCCATCTGCCCCTTTCTCTGTGTCCTCTGCTGTCATCCTGGCCACATTGCCACAGCCTGCCATCTGGTAGTCTTGCCTGCCCTGTTGCACCACTCCCCATGCAGCAGAGAGAAATGTAAACTGGGGGCCGCCTGGGTGGCTCAGTCGGTTAAGCCTCGCACTCCTGATTTCAGCTCAGGTCATGATCTCAGGATTGGAAGCTCGAACCCCATTTCCGCTCCCTACTCCATGGGAGTCTGCTTGAGGACCCCCCCCCCAACGTGCACACTCTCTAAAAATAAATAAATCTTTAAAAAAATTTTAAGTTAAAAAAAATGTCAATTGGATCATATCATTTCTTCGCCTAAAAACTTTTGAGTGACTTCCCATTGTATTTATGATAAAATCCATACTCCTTAATATGGCCTGCACGACCCTGCCTGACCTACCCCACCCCTGCCTTGCCCACCCATTTAGCAATAATTCTCTGCCTCACCGGGTCTGCCCTTCACATGTGTTTCCTTTCATCTCTTGAATGGTTCTTGAAAATCGTTCTGTTCAGCCTGTTGGGCCTTTGTTCACCCCCTGTTCTCTGGGTCATTTCTCCCCCATAATTCCTGGTTGATTCTCATCCTTCCTACCTCACTGTAACTGTCGCTTCCTTGGAGGGCTCTCTGTCTCGCATTTAGAGGGAGCCCCTTATTGTTATTCCCATTGCTTTTCTTCATAGTTTATATCATTAGTTATAATTAAGTTTATTTGTCCTGTAGGGTCACCTTCAGCCTGTAGGAGGGGAAAAAGGATGCAGGCCAAGCAACTTCCTTAGAAAATAGGGTGCAGTAAATTGCTCACATTCCTGTTGCCTGCCTCTGTTGTCCAGAACTGTGTCATGTGGCTGCAGATACATAGCTGCAGGGGAAGAGGACCTTCCTGTCACCGTTGTAGACATAAAGCCTGGTGCACAGCTGGAGCTCAGTACATACTTGACAAATGAGCGGATTGCTGTCTTCTGTGTATTGGGATGTATGGCAGTACCCACTTCTGTCTGGTAGTACAGGCATCTGCTTTCTTTACATTTCGTTTTCTATTCCTTTCTTTGTTTTCTCTTTTCAGTTGAGCATCATGAAAGATGAGCCAGAAGAGGCTGAGCTGATTTTACATGACGCTCTTCGTCTTGCCTATCAGAGTGATAACAGGAAGGCCATCACTTACACTTACGATTTGGTAACTCTTCTAACTGGTCTGAGCCGCTGATGATGAAGGGTGGAATGAAGGGTTGTTCGCTCTCCTGATTTACACTCCTGACCTTCAGGATGTTGTGAAGCCCTTTGGTTTTTGTTTTTACTATGTTTTCTTTTGGTTTCAATTTCTATTATATGACCCTTGGGTACTAACATTTTATTACCCTTCACTTACATGAAGTTTAAATCTCAGGCCAAAAATAAATGTCATTAGTATTTGTTTTTTCCAGTGATGAGTGGATCCAAATTTGGTTTATCATCCGCAAAGATTGTGCACCTATTTATGCTCACACTATTGCTGTACTTTGATTTTAGCAAATTAGTTAAATACCTCCTTCTTTGAACCATTCTTTTTATTCAGAGGGTATAAGCAAGAGGGAGTCATTAGCTTAAACGTTTTGAAATAAGAATGCAGTGCTCTAAACTGAAAAACAATTTGTAATTTGCTTTCAGATGGCCAACTTAGCATTTATACGGGGTCAGCTTGAAAACGTAAGTAAATCACTTTGTGGTATTTTGAATTTGTGAAGGACTAGCTTCAAGGGAACTCTTATTAGGAAGGATACAAGCTCAGCTGCTGTAACAAGGAGACCCCAAAATAGAGTGACTCAATCAAGGGGGTGTATTTCTTTTAATGCATTATTCCAGGGGTAGCTGTGCACTGAAGAACGGTAGGTACCTCTCTTCCATGAAGTGGTCCACAAGCTTGACTTCCGTGTAAGATGTGTTCTTGTCCGCATAGGTGAGCTGGCTCACCTCTACCCTCCAGGAAGGGGCAGGCAGGCAGGCAGCTTCCTTATAAAATAGGATTTAAAAATTGTTCATATTCCTTCTATCTGCATCCCTTGGCCAAGACTTCATCATATGACCGTACCAATTGCAAAAGAGGCTGGCCTGTAAAAAAAAAAAAACTGAACAGATGTTGTAACTAAAAGGATGGGAGAGTGAATAATTAGGGGATAGCTTGCAGCCTCTGCCACAGTAGGTTTAAATGAAAAGTTAATTTCTGAAGTTGGTTTCTACTTATCACAGAGTAGTTTTTATGGTTCCCAGAGGATGTGGGGTCGTGGTATTTTTGTCTGTTTTCTCATCACAAGGATATTTTTCTCTGCATATGAGTGTGTATGTTGTTCTACAAGAGGATGTTGCATCAGACTAGTACTTAGAATCCAGGGTCCCAAGTAAAAGAAAAATCTTTCCTTATGCTTTTAGGCGGAAAAACTTTTTAAAGCAACAATGAGTTACCTGCTTGGAGGGGGCATGCAACAGGTAAGGACGTTACCTTGGACTCGGCCCTAGTGGAAGAAGTTTTCAAAATAGTTTTGCTTCCTGAAAACTCCACTCAGCCCCCAACATGTGCTTTGGTGGAAAAAGGTGGATTTTTTTTTTTCCCCTTGGATGTGTATAAAACTGCCAGTCTTTCATTCGTGCAAAAACACGGTTGCTGAGAACTTCAGTTGCCTAATTCTTCCAGAAGGATAAAGACTATAGTTTTTAGGCTAAAGTCAGTCTAGATGTTGATCAGAAATTATCCATGTGGAAATTGAACTTGCTGTGAATTTTCCTCATTTCCTTTTTCCCAACAGGAAGACAATGCAATAATTGAAATCTCTCTAAAGCTGGCCAGTATCTATGCTGCTCAGAATAGGTAAGTAGAGTCAGAATCTAGGTGTGGCGGCAGCCAGGGAGTTGGGAGTTGGGCAGAGAACTTTCTAGGACATTGTATAATTTTCATTTAGCTTCCAATTATCTGGGTCTCAAAAAAACTGGGTGTCGCACTCAAAGTATTCCCCCCACCCCATCCTCGAAGTCTTTAGTCTTCTAGTTTTGCCCCGCTGTTTCCAGTAGCCTGCTGAGTGGGGCAGACAGCCCTCACACCTCTGGCCACACCGTGACAACGCTAATCAACTTTTCTGTTCCTGCTTGAACTGGGAAGGGAGGTTATTGTTAGAACTAGTTTAGCTCTTCCTAGAAGAGGAGGGAGCAGTGTAAAAGCCATTGGGGTAATGTTCTTTGAAGGAACCATTTTTTGGATACACGTATCAACAAACCAGGAGGGTAGATCTATAGTTGGGTGATAAGGGACTTGGTGTGGGAGTTCTCAGTGGCTAGTCCAGCGGGCAGTGTTTTTAAAGCATGTAAAGGCGATCAGGTGATGAGTTTTAAGAAGGGGAAATACCTCGGAGTAGAGGAGTGAGCTCTGAATCAGTTAAGACAGGAAATTGGTGTTAATTTAAAAGTATTAGATGAATCTAAATTCTTGTAAAGGAGAATCTTCTGCTACACGGGAGAGGCTTTAGAAAAGAATTTGGATGTGTGCTCATGGTGCCAGGAACACCGATGAGTGAGGCCTGGTGCCTTTCATTCTCTTAAGGTGGAGTTCAAAGAAGAAATACCTAGAGTGTAAGCGAAGAAATTCTAGAGAGTTATGTATCTTGGAGGACACTTACGGGAGGACCTAAGAGTAGCTTTTAGGTTTTTAGGGCTATGGTAGTTGCATACCAGAGGTTTGGAATGATATCAGGCTTGATGCTGTAACAAGAGTGCTCGTTGAGGCCAGGGTTCCTGGCTCTGGTCCCTGCTGCCCTGGTCACCAGCTCCTTCTCTGTCATGGGACCTGCTTGTTCCCTGCATGTGCATGGACACCAGATGGGCTAGGACTTCGGAGGGCCTTTGATTTCAAGTCCCTTGAGGAGCTTTGAGGTTGGCCCGTGTCAGGGAGCATCGCAGCTGGGATCAGTCTCTCTTGGAGGAATCCTAGAACTGGCGGTCAATGGGATGTGAACTGGAAGAAAAGGAAGCCTGGAGCTAATCACAGTGGAGAGTAAGACAAATTCATGGTCTCAGACGAGTGGAAGTAGTGGCCCCTGATAATTAGCCTGTTGGTTACTCTGTACTCTTGTCGAAAGTATTTTTTCATTTAGATACTGGAATATGTATGACTAGACTTGGGGCTTAGGAAGGCTGATATTAGTAAGGGAATTATTTCTAGGCATTTTGCTCTGACTAGAAACATCTAGTGGTCAGCCTCCCCCAGCTCCGAGTCCTGGCTGGATAGGGTCCCTCCTGCCAAAGTTTGGTCTGAAGAAGCTTCTGTTCTGGAAACAGAGTACAGCAGTGGGGTCATCTGTTCTCCCCGGTAAAGCACTAGAGGAGAAGGGGTGAGCTTTGGAGTGCCTGTCTGCTAAAAAAAAAAAACTAGAGCCACCACCGAAGATGAGAACCGGGGCTGAGCTGCTGGATGCAGAAGGAATTTCTGTTGTGTCCGTGCATCTCTTTCTAGAAACTGGTGGTTGACACTTGTTCTCTCCGGAGTCCATCTGCCTAATGTTCGGGTGTCCTCTCCAATTGGTTGAGGGTCCCCGACTGGATTCATGATTAGTGCCTTCTAGTGCCATAGTCAGGAATTCCGTGTATATAAAAGAAGCTTCCAGTAAAGACCTAGCAGGTTGGGAAGCTAATACACAAAGCTAATAAACCTGTTCAGAACTTGCATGAGATCAGTAGTTAGCATCCTTAGGGCAGGTGGCCTGAACCTCTGTTCATATTATCATTACTTTGAATGGCTGTAAGGCCTTCCTAAATGGAGAAACAAACTCATGGTGGAAGCTACTGGTTCTGTCATTTATTAAGATTACAGCAGCAATCTTAGCTTTTTAGGTCTTAAGCTAGGTTAAATGGGTGACTAAAAACTTCTACAAAATGGCAGACTGAGACTCCTTAGAAAATTCCAGCCACATTCCCCCTTCCCGTCTCACAATTCCTGTATTGCTAATGCTCACACCCAAGCCCGGAAAATGCAAATGAAAGAGGAGTTTATAAAAAGGTGAAAAGCCGATTGCTGGTCTTTGCTTTACAGACAGGAATTTGCTCTTGCTGGCTATGAATTCTGCATTTCAACTCTAGAGGAAAAAATTGAAAGAGAAAAGGAATTAGCAGAAGACGTTTTGTCAGGTAGGGAAACCTGACTGTTTTCTGGACGTTGCTTTTTGCCTCAGAGCTTCACTGTTAACACTGTAATAGAGGGACGTGTACCTGCATTGGGGGAGGGCAAGTTACCCATTTGGGGAATTAAGTGGTTGTTTTTAAGATCTCAGCAGAGGTTTGGAATGAGATGTTTTATTTAAATAACTTGACCACTGTCTGCTTTTTTAACCCATTGGTGACATGTTCATAATTTGCTTGTTGACTTGTATATAATCTCTGGAAAATTGGGGAGCAGAAAGGGAAGGTCTTTTTCTTTTCTCTTGGTTCAGTTACTTGTCACAATGCTACTTAGTTACATTTTGGCCCCAGAAAGGTGAAGAGAAACTCAGGGTTTTTTGGGTTTTTTTGTTAGTTAGTTTGTTTTTTTTGGATGCCTAAGTGGCTCAGTCAGTTAAGCATCTGCTTTCAGCTCAGGTCCTGATCCCAGGGTCCTGGGATCAAGTCCCGCATCTGGCCTCTTGCTCAGCGGGGAGCCTACTTCTCCCTCTGCCTGCCAATCCCCCCTGCTTGTGCACTTATGCTCTCTCGCTCTCTTGCTCTCTCTGATAAATAAAATCTTTGAAAAAAAAAAAAGATTTTATTTATTCATTTGAGAGACAGTGAGAGAGCGAGCTAGAGTACAAGCAGGGAGGAGAAGGAGAAGCAGACTCCTGCTGAGCAGGGAACCTGATGTGGGGCTGGATCCCAGGACCCTGGGATCATGACCCGAGCCAAAAGCAGACGTTTAACTGACTGAGCCACCTGGGCACCCCGAGAAACTCAGGTTTTTGTAGTTCATCCTCATTATGAAGGTAAGAGTCTAAAGAATGATGTTAGGAACAGAATGGGATGGTCAGGATGCTATCAGGTTTCTTTCTTTTTTTTTTTTTAAAATGATTTTTTTTTGTTTATTTGACAGAGATCACAAGTAGGCAGAGAGACAGGGAGAAGCAGGCTCCCTGCTGAGCAGAGAGCCCAATGTGGGGCTCGATCCCAGGACTCTGGGATCATGACCTGAGCCAAAGGCAGAGACTTAACCCACTGGGCCACGCAGGCACCCTTCTATCAGGTTTCTTAATATGGTGTGATATTTGGAATTGTCAGACTCAAAGTTCATTTGGTAATGTTTGCTTCCTATGTACTCCGTGCCGAGAACTAGCAAGATACTAGAGAAACAGTGGTCAGCCCTTGTCCCAAAAGCAATGCATATGACTTGAAAGAGTTATCTGTACTCTTTTGTCTTCAGTTCTCTCTCTCTCTTTCTCTCCCTTTTTTCTTTTCTTTTTTTTTTTTTTAGGACTTATTTTTATTTATTTTAGAGAGAGCACACCAGGGTAGGGGGCAGAGGGAGAGGGAGAGTCTCAAGTAGACTCCATGCTGAGCCCAGAGCCTGATGCTGGGCTCAATCTCCTAACCCTGAGATCACAACCTGAGCTGAAACCAAGGTTTAGACCCTTAACCACGTGTGCTGCCCAGGCACCCCTTTTCCAATCCTCTCTTGAGCATAAACTTGCTTTCTCTTCCATCACTCTGCTGAGGCTGCCTTTATCAAGGTCACAAGTTCTCAGTCCTTATCTTACCTGCTCTGCTTACTAGCAGCTCTGGCTTCAGTATTGGAAACACTTTATTCACTCGGCTTCTGGGACCCCTCACCAGGCACTCACCTTCCCCTTTGCTACCTCTAAAGTTAGCAGACCTGGGGGCTCACGCCCTAGGAGATTACATTTAGTCCTATACCTTTACTTATTTTTAAAATTTTTTAAAAGATTTTATTTATCAGAGAGAGCACAAGCAGCAGGCAGAGCGAGAAGCAGGCTCCCTGCTGAGCAGTGAGCCTGATGCAGGGCTTGGTCCCAGGACCTTGAGATCATGACCTAAGCCGAAGGCAGCTGCTTAAGGGACTGAGCCACCCCTGCAGGAGTCTAGTCCCATACCTTTAAATATCAGTTACACGTTTTCATCCCCTACTAACCTGTGGACTACAGACATGAACTGGGTAAAATTGTCTTCTTGACATCTTGACCTGAATGGCTAGTGGTCATTTCACACTTAACATGTCTGAAATGAGTCTCTTGATTTTTTTTTTCTTTTAAGATTTTATTTATTTTGGAGAGCGAGAGTGTGGGGGCAGGGGCCGAGAGAGAGAATATCTCAAGCTGGCTCCAAGCTGAGCGTGGAGCCCAATGCAGGACTCGATCTCATGACCCTGACAGATTGTGACCTGAGCTGAAACCAAGAGTCAGACACTGAACTAAGCCACCCGGCCCCCTGCGTCTCTTGATATCTGCCACTTACAATTCTCTGCCAGTTAGCCCCAGCAGTAAATGACACCACCACTCACTCAGATATTCTAGCCAAGAACCTACGAATCACCTATGATTCCTTCCTCATTCCTGATGGTGAGTCGTCAAGTTCTGTCGGGTCATCCATCAAAGTGTTTGCATGTCAGACCGCATCTCCTCTTCTCACCCTATGACTTTGGTCCAGGCCACGATTGTTTCATTGCCTGAACACCTGTAAAGTCTCCCCAGAGGTTTTCCTGCCTCCTTGCATTCCCTCACACAGTCTGTTATCCATGTAGCACGCAGTGATCTTTTTTTTTTTTTGAAAGATTTTATTTATTTGACAGACAGAGATCACAAGTAGACAGAGGCAGGCAGAGAGAGAGGAGGAGGCAGGCTCCACGCAGAGCAGAGAGCCTGATGCGGGGCTCGATCCCAGGACCCTGGGATCATGACCTGAGCCGAAGGCAGAGGCTTTAACCCACTGAGCCACCCAGGCGCCCCCGCAGTGATCTTTTAAAACTCAGTGCCTTTGAATCACCTTTGGGACTCCTTGTGGTCCTATAAGGCTCTACATGGTCTGACCCCTACTTCCTTCTACATCATCTACTGCTCTCCTGCTTGCTCTTTCCACTCTGCACTGGTCTTTTCCCTGCTGTTCTGTACAAGCTTGCATATCTCAGGACCTTTTCACTTGCTCCCTCTACCTAGCCTGTTCTCCCATATCTTTGCACGGCCAGCTCTCTTCATTCAGTTCTGGGCTGCCTCCTCGCGAGGCCTACTCTGACTTAAACAATGCTCTCTTCCCACCTATCCTTAACTTTTCTTCCTCACACTTGAAAGGAGTGTATGTGTGGCTGTTGTGTTCTCGTGTTTGTGTGGCCACTAAAAGTGTATTTTTGTTCCAAGTGTTTTTGTATTTGTCTTCCCTGGCAAATTTCATCTGTTTTGTTCACTGCTGAATCTTTGAGTACTAGAACAGTGCCTGGCACACAAGGGAGGCTCAGTAATTGTTGACTGTAAGAACAGAAGACCAGGCAGGCACCAAAGAGAGTTTCAGTGTGGTATGGAATTGCTTCAGGGAAACTCACAAAAGATGTTAAAACAAGTCTAGCTATCAAATAAGTCACTTTTGAACTATTCACACCCTTGCTGTCTTTCATTTGCAACATTGACTCTAGACCGTTTCTTAAAAGTGACTCCAAAAGTAATACCAGTGCAGTTAAGGAAATGTAGAAAAGCATTGGGAAGGAAATAATAGAAGTGATCCATAATAGTCCTAAGAAAGAACTACTGTTGATTTTTTAGTGTGTAACTTTGCAGGCTAGTTTTTCCCTATGCTATTTACATTTTAAGAAATAAATTAGGGGTCATATTGTATATTCTTCTATTTTAAATTAGTAATATATTGTGAAAATATTTTTTCCAGGCAAAGGAACTCTTGTTGGAGAAAGCAAACTGACTATTATAAACATTGTTGTTACATTTTACTAGTTAGACGATATAGAAAATGTTATGTTAATCTTATTTTTTCTAAAGAAATATATTCCCACTCAGTTTTATTTATTTGCTTTTTAAGATTGGTTTATTTATTTGAGAGAGAGAGTATACACATGCACGTGAGCAGGGGCACGGGGCAGAGGAAGAGAATCTCAAGCAGACTCCAAACTGAGCGTGGAGCCGGGCATGGGGCCTGATCCCTGACCCTGAGATCACCACCTGAGCTAAAACTAAGAGTCAGTCACTTAACCAACTGCAGCATGCAGGCGACTCCCCCCATTCTGTTTTAACCAAAGTAAATCCGTTATTGAATTAATATGCATTTTGATTTAGAGATTTTATTTATTTATTTGACAGATCACAAGTAGGCAAGAGAGGCAGGCAGAAGGAGAGAGAGAGAGGGAAGCAGGTTCCCCGCTGAGCAGAGAGCCCGATGGGGGACTCCATCCCAAGACCCTGAGATCATGTCCTGAGCCGAAGGCAGAGGCTTTAACCCACTGAGCCAACTAGGCACCCCAAATTCATACGTTTTTAATTGACATGACTAACTCTATCCCAAAAGTGTTTAGTTCAGCTCGCATAAAAACTTGGTCTAGGGTACTCATTTTGTTCCTCATGTTGTAAGTATATACGTAATTACTGAGGAAATGCCCACAAAAAATTAAATGAAAACAACAGATTACTAACCAGTATAATTAAGAGAAGCCTAATTTTCTTTCTTTTTTTTTTTTTTAATATCTTACCCATTTATTTTACAGTGAGAGAGGGAACACAAGCTGGGGAGGGGGTAGGAGAGGGAGGAGCAGGGAGCCCAATGCGATGCGGGGCTCAATCCCAGGATCCTGGGATCATGACCCAAGCTGAAAGCAGATGCCTAATGACAGAGCCACCCAGGCACCCCAAGGAGCCTAATTTTCTAGATTATGTAAATTAAATATAGGTATAAAGCAGGGCTGCATGATACCAAAATGTAGACAGGTTGGTAGATGGATAGGGGAGTTATGTCTCATTTGTGTTTTTCTGAATATTCTATATTTCTTGGAACAAATTTTTTTTTAAGATTTTATTTATTTATTTGACAGAGAGAGAGAGAGAGATCACAAGTAGGCAGAGAGAAGCGGCGGGGAAGCAGGCTCTCTGCTGAGCAGAGAGCCCGATTTGGGGCTCGATCCCAGGACCCTGAGATCATGACCTGAGCCGAAAGCAGAGGCTTAACCCACTGAGCCACCTGGGTGCCCCTGGAACAAATTATTTTTTAAGCTACTTTCTTATATTACCTGTATAAGAAGTCAAGGAATGTTAGAAGAATTAACTTAAAAGTATGATTTCCTTGCCGCATGTCTTCCTGCCATCATTTTCACCACTTAACCAATTTCTTGTATTTTCCTTCATATTTCTAAATAACATAAAATTATTTCTTGATTTGGTATTTTTTTAGAATCTGCTAACTTACAGAAGAGTGAAGGGTTAGTGCGGTTTCGGTCGTGTCTTCATTTTGCGAATATATCAGTAGTGTTAGCTGTTGAGCCAAGTAATGTCACTTGATCGCATTTGCTGTCGTGTGTGACTTTTTGTTTCCTCCAGAAGGCAGCGGTGTTTTTGTAGCTTGGTTTTTTTATGTGTATGACCGATTGTTCTGTTAACCGTAGTACTTGCTCTTCTTCGTTCCTAAGCTGCTCTGGGGCCCCGGGCTGCCTGTCCTCTGTCTGCCGCGTTCAGTCACTGTCCTGTCGTGGGCTTTGTCACTCGCCGCCCTTTTTCCTCTGCTTGTCATCTCCCACAGCTTTTGATCTTTGTCCTCTCCCTTGATTGTTTTCTTTTTCCCTTGTAACTTTATATCGTTTTCATCCTTCAACGTTGATTTAGCAATGTTTGGGGAGAGAATAGGGATACGTGCGTGTGTTCAGTGCGGAACGGCGTATCTGCAATGACGTGGGTGGCGTCCAGGTCTGTCCCTTAGGATAGTGTCTCAGCACTGAGATGCCAGGTCAGAAAGCGCATTTTCAGGTTGTTGATGAATGTCGCAGAATTGCCCTCGAAAGGACTGTATTAATTTATGTTTTCTGATCTGTGCCTTTATTTGCTTTGTGACTTCCCTCAAATTGAGTAATCCCTGTGTGCTTTTGATTTCAGAATGGGAATAAGTAATCCTCTCTCGTAGGACTGGTAGGAAGAGCGAATGAGTTCATATCGAGGAAGTGTGGAGCACAGTGCCTCGTACAGAGTAGCTGCTTGAGGGTTAACCGGTGTTATTTCACATTATTGTGGTAAGGCGGTGAGCCCCTTCTCCCCAAAACTCACTGATTTTTATAACCTTCCCCTGGATTGGTGATGTGGCAGTGATGCATTAACTAGCATTTCTTTGATAAGGGATGAGGTTGATCATTTATTGGTGCTGTTTGATAAGAATATTAACTCTATCCTGTCAGGTTTTTTCTTTTCCCTTGCTCTTGTCTATAGAGTTCAGAGTTTGGGGATTTTTTGTTTGTTTTAATTAAAAAGTGAAACTGACATTCGTACAGGTGAGGGAATAATGAGAACAGGCAGGGACCCAACACCAACAGTACTTTCACGGCCTGTGTGTGTCTGACCCCAGTCCCATTCCCCTTCCCACACGAGATACTGGTCTGCTGAAGCTTGGGTAGTTTGTGCAGGTTTCTTTTCAAAATTCATATAAATGGGGCCCCTGGGTGGCTCAGGTGGTTAAGCGTCTGACTCTTGGTTTCAGCTCAGATCATGATCTTAGGGTCCTGGGGTCAGTCCCCAGGCCCAGCTCCTGGCTCAGCCGGGAGTCCGCTGGAGATTCTCTCTCCCTCTCCCTGTGCCCATGCTGTGCTGCGTACACATGCTCACTCTCTACGTACACACGCTCGCTCTCTAAAACCAATCAGTCTTTAAAAAAAAAAATTATATAAGTGAATCACACAGTATGACTTGCATTTGCCTTTGATCCTTTTGGAGTTAGATCTGAGTTCATTTTTGTCTGTTTTCTTTGCTTTTATTAATTTTAAATAACTAACTGTAGTTATTTGCTTATTTTTTGAAAGATTTAATTTATTTGACAGAGAGAGAGTGAGTGCACAAGCATGGGGAGCAGTAGGCAGAGGGGGAAGCAGGCTCCCCAACGAGCAGGGAGCCCAATGCAGGACTCGATCCCAGGACCCTGGGATCACAACCTAAGTCAAAGGCAGTTGCTTAACTGACTGAGCCACCCAGGTGCCCCTGCCTAGAGTTACTTAGAATAGCTAATCTAGGTAAGGTGTTCTAGGAGTCGAAGAGTGGCAAGTGAGGCAGAAGTCCTGCTCTTCCGGAGCTTAATGCTTAGAAAGATAGTTTTCAGTGTTGAAATGAGAGAAATTATTCAGCCATCTTTCCTTTTAGTTTTCTTTTTCTTTATTCCTAAACTGTGTTAACATAACATTGTAACACATCCGCAGTTAATCTTGGTGTGACGTTGGTAACTACTTTCTTGAAGGTGGTGATCTGTCAGCATTATGTGCATATTGTAAATTAGTATACGCTTGCGTTTCTTTTGGGGCTTTCCATTTGATTCGTTCTTCTGATGGTTCTTATCACAGTGTGCGATGTTTGAATTCTATGGTAGCATACGTTTGGGTTATATAGTAAACAGGTTTCACACATGCTTCTTTTGTAAAATTTCCTCCCATTTTATTTTCACTTAGTCTTTAGCTGAATTTTTTTAGGTTAAAAAATCCCTAAAGCGCTTTGGATTACTAGATTTTCATTATCTTGTTGTTGTTGTTTTTAAAGACTTCATTTGACAGAAAGAGCATAAGCAGGGGGAGTGGCAGGCAGAGGGAGAGGGAGAAGCAGGCTCCCTGCTTAGCAGGGAGCCCACATAGAGCTCTGGCCCAGGACCCTGGGATCATGACACGAGCCAAAGACAGATGCTTCACTGACTGAGCCACCCAGGCGCCCCTATAAGATTTTTTTTAAAGATGTATTAATTTATTTGAGAGAGAGTGAGACCACGCGTGTACGCATGTGGGGAGGGGCAGGGGAAGAGACTCTCAGGCAAACTCCAGACTGAGTGTGGAGCCTGACTCCGGGCTCGATCTCATGATCCCGAGATCACAACCTGAGCCAGAGTCAAGAGTTGGAGGCTTAACTGACTGAGCCACCCGTGCACCCCTCGAGCCCCACTTCTGCTTCTAGTTCTCTTGCTGTTCCCACCACATCGCAGGTATTTCCTCTGCTGGAGTCCTAAACCCCTCAAGGTCATCCATAGGGTTGGAATCCCCTTCTTCCTCTGATCGCCTCCCATGAATGATGAGTGTTCTTTTTTTTTTTTAAAGATTTTATTTATTTGTCAGATAGAGAGCGCAGGAGCGAGCACAGACAGAGTGGCAGGCAGAGGCAGAGGGAGAAGCAGGCTCCCCGCTGAGCAAGGAGCCCCATGTGGGACTCGATCCCAGGACACCGGGATCATGACCTGAGCCGAAGGCAGCCGCTTAACCGAACTGAGCCACCCAGGCGTCCCTGACGAGTGTTCTTAATGGCATCGAGAACAGTGAATCCTTTACAGAAGGTTTTCAGTTTACGCAGATCCGTCTGAGGAATCACTGTCTGTGCAGCTGGGTCTGGAGTCTCTTTCCTAAATAAAAAGACTTGAAAGTTTGAAATGAGCCCTTGCTGCACAGGCCGCAGAGTGGGTATTGTGTTAGCAGACCTGAACACAGCGGAAGTCTCACCGTCCATCGCCATCAGAGCTCTTGGGTGACCCGGTGCCTTGTCAAGAAGCAGTAATTTTTTTTTTCTTTTTTTTTTTTCCCCAAGATTTTATTTATTCACTTGACAGAGATCACAAGTAGGCATAGAGGCAGGCAGATAGAGAGAGGAAGAAGCAGGCTCCCCGCTGAGCAGAGAGCCTGATGCAGGGCTCGATCCCAGAACCCTGGGATCATGACCTGAGCCGAAGGCAGAGGCTTTAACCCACTGAGCCACCAAGGTGCGCCGCAGTAATATATTTTTTTAAGATTTTATTTATTTATGTGAGAGAGAGAAAGAAATAGCATGAGAGGGGAGAAGGTCAGAGGGAGAAGCAGACTCCCTGCTGAGCAGAGAGCCCGATGTGGGACTTGATCCTGGGTCTCCAGGATCATGACCTGAGCTGAAGGCAGTCGCTCAACCAACTGAGCCACCCAGGCGCCCAAGAAGCAATAATATTTTGAAAAGAATCTTTTTTCTGAGCACTAGGTTTCAACAGTGGACATAAAATATCCAATAAATTGGAGTGCCTGGGTGGCTCAGTGGGTTAAAGCCTCTGCCTTCAGCTCGGGTCATAATCTCAGGGTCCTGGGATCGAGCCCTGCATTGGGCTCTCTGCTCAGCAGGGAGCCTGCTTCCCCCCCCACCGCCTCCCTCTCTGCCTACTTGTGATCTCTATCAAATAAATAAATAAAATCTTTAAAAACAAATTTAAAAATCCAGTAAACCGTGTTGTACACAGACGTGCTGTCATCCAGGCTTTGTTCCGTTTCTAGAGCACAGGCAGAGGAGACGCAGCGTAGCTCTTAAGGGTCATGGGGTCCTCGGAATGGCCAGCAGCGTCGGCCTCACTTGGAGCCACCAGCTGCGTCGGCCCTGGGCAGGAGAGTCAGCCTGACCTCCGACGCTCTGAGGCCGGGCCTTGGCTGCTCTCCGGCCGTGGCAGTCCTGGACGGCGTCTCCACCGACAGAAGGTGGTTTCGTCTGTGTTGAGAGTCTGTTACTTAGTGCGGTTGATTAGTGTAGCGTATTAGCTTAGTGAAGGTCTGGAATCTTCTGGAGAACTTGCTGCAGCTTCTCCGTCTGCGCGTGCCGCTTCACCCTGCCCGCCTGTGTTACGCAGACGACGCCAGCCTCAGCCTCTTCTGCTTCCTCACCTCCCAGCCTTCCCCGAACTGAAGGGAGTCAGGGCCTTGCTCTGGGTTAGGTTTGGGCTGAAGGGGGTGTCGGGGCTGGGCTGGCCTTCCCTCCAGACCGCTAGAGCTTGCTCCATATCAGAGCCCGCTTTGTTATCATTCGTCTGTTCCCTGTAAGGCCCTTGTCATGTCCTTCTAGAACTTTCCCTCTGCGTTCACGGCTTGGCTCACTGGTGCAAGAGGCCTAGCCATCCGCCCACCTCAGCTTCGGAGCTGCTCAGCCGTTTCTAGCTTTTGATTTCAAGTGAGAGACATGCGACTCTTCCTTTCTCTTGAACACTTAGGGGCTGTGGTAGGATTATTAATTGGCTTCATTTCAATATTATTGTGTCTCAGGGAAGAGGGAGGCGCAAGGAGAGGGAGAGATGGAAAACCGTATGGGCCAGATCTCTTTTAGAGGTGATTCTCTGGCAACTTGTTTTCTTCTTTCCTTGATCAGTACTCAGATATTTAAATTTCTTCTATTTTTCTTGACTTGATTTCAGTATGTAGGACAGTACCAAGAACACAGCATTAATAAATATTTATTTATTTGACAGAGAGAGAGAGACATTGAGAGAGGGAATACAGGCAGGGGGAGTGGCAGGCAGAGGCAGAGGGAGAAGCAGGCTTCCCACTGAGCAGGGAGCCCGATGCGGGGCTCTATCTTAGGACCCCGGGATCATGACGGGAGCTGAAGGCAGACGCTCAAAGACTGAGGCGCCCAGCATTAATAAATAGCTTGAATAGGGGTCCCTGGCTGGCTCGGTCGGCAGGGCATTCAACTCTTGATCTTGGAGTTGAGTTCAAGCCCCGTGTTGGGTGTGGAGCCTACTTTAAAAAAATAAATAAAATTAAATAAATACCTTGAATAAGTGAACGCATGGGTGACAGATGTTTGGAGATCTCTGTTTTCTTTTAAGAAACTTTATGGAATTATGTTTTTAAAGCATAACTGACAGCCATCTGTTAGCAAATCATACTTCTTTCCCAATTCCTAATTTCATGGATTTATTTCATCTCTTCAAGACATTTTTTTTTCATTGACTCCTTTCTCCTCCTTTCCTTGAGCTGAAAGTTTATATTTCCAATAATCAAAACACTTCTGGAAAGTGGAACTATTTTTGGTCCCTACATACTTGGCGTCACGAATGCTTGAAGTCCGGAGCCCGAGTCTGAATTCTGGATTTTCCGTTTCTTCACAGTGTGACTGCAGACAAGTTACATAACTTCTGTCTTCTTGGCTTCCTCATCCACGGAGCAGGAGTAAGAGCAGAGCCTCCGTCGGCCTTGCAGAGTTGTCAGGGGAGTTCAGTGCCACGGGGCGCGGCTGGCGCTCCTCAAGTACTCTGTGTGCTTGGCTGCAAGTGGCCTTCATTATTTATCGGATGCCTTGGCTTTTCCTGTGTGTTTACCACTCTCAGTTCACATAGGAGCTTCCTGACCGGTTTTTCCTTGGTTTCTTTCTCCTGCTTGGTTTGGGTTTGTTTTTGCTCCTTTTCTAGTTTCTTAGATGGAAGATCTGGTTGTTGGTTCAAATCTTGCTTTTCTGATAATGGCCATTTACAGCTATAAATTTCCCTCCACTGCTTTAGCTGTATCCTCTAAATGTTGGTATGTTGTGTTTTCGTTTTCCTTTATCTCAGTGTGTTTTCTAATTTTTCATGTGGTTTCTTCTTTGATTCTTAGGATATTTTGGAGTGTGTTGAGTAATTTTCACATACTTATGAATTACCAATATTCCCTAACCCTAAGTTCATGCCATTGTGATCAGAAAACATGGTTTCTGTGATTTCTGTCCTTTTTGTTTTTTAAGATTTTTAAATTTATTTGAAAGAGAGTGCATGAGTGGAGGCGAGGGGGAGGTGGGCAGAGGAAGAGGGGGAAGCAGGCTCCCAGCTGATCAGGAAGCCGGATGCGGGGCGTGTCCCAGGATCATGACCTGAGCCGAAGGCAGACGCCCATCCAACTGAGCCACCCAGGTGCCCTGATTTCAGTCCTTTAAAATTTACTGGGAATTGTTTTATGGTATAGTATCTGGTTTGTCCTGGAGACTGTTACATGTGCATTAGAGAGAAATGTATATTCCTTTGTTGTCGGGTGGAATGTTCTATATATGTCGGATAGATGTATTTGGTTTAAAGTATTGTTCAAGGGGCACCTGGGTGGCTCCGTGGGTTAAAGCCTCTGCCTTCAGCTCAGGTCATAATCCCAGGGTCCTGGGATCGAGCCCTGAGTCGGGCTCTCTGCTCAGCAGGGAGACTGTTTCCCTTCCTCTCTCTCTCTGCCTGCCTCTCTGCCTACTTGTGATCTCTGTCTCAAATAAATAAATAAAATCCTTAAAAAAAAAAATAAAGTATCATTCAAGTCCTATATCCTTGCTGATTTTGTCTAGTTCTAGACAAGATAATTGGCTTTGTGAATTTTTTTCTTCATAAATGTTTTTATGCTGTTTAAATAGTCCTAAATGTGTATCTTCATTGTGACTTATCCCTTCATTAGAAAAATGATTTTTAAGTCATTTTGTTCTCAGTGTGTCTTTTGTAGAAGTCTGTGTTGGGATTTTTAAAAACAAAATCTCAAAGCCTATTTAAAATTAGTATCGAGAGGGATATTTGTCTAATTTTTTGCATTGAAAATAATGCTTTCCAGGAGCGCCCGGGTCGCTCAGTTGGTTAAGCGTCTGCCTTCGGCTCAGGTCATGATCCCACGGTCCTGGAATCAAGCCCCATGTGGGGCTCCCTGCTCAGTGGTGAGTCTGCCTCTCCCTCTGCCTGCTTCTCCCTATTTGTGCTCTCTCTCTGTCAAATAAATAAATAAAATCTTAAAAAAAAAAAAAAATTTCCGTTTTTGTAAATTTTTTTGTTCTCAGTTCCTTTTTTTTTTCTTTAAAGATTTATTAATTTATTTTTAGAGAGGTGGGGGCAGAGGGAGAAGGAGAAAGAATCTTTTTTTTTTTCAAGATTTTATTTATTTGACAGAGAGAGACAGAGATCACAAGTAGGCAGAGAGGCACGCAGAGGGAGAGGGGAAAGCAGGCTCCCCGCTGAGCAGAGAGCCCGATGCGGGGCTCGATCCCAGGACCCTGAGATCATGACCTGAGCCGAAGGCAGAGGCTTTAACCCACTGAGCCACCCAGGCGCCCCCCCGCTTTTTTTAGATTTTATTTATTTATTTATTTGACAGAAAGCGCAAGCAGAGGGAAGCAGGCAGAGGGAGAGGGAGAGGCAGACTCCGCACTGAGCAGGAAGCCCAACACTGAGCTTGATTCCAGAGCCCAGAGATCATGACCCGAGCCGGAGGCCGATACTTAACTGAGCCACCTGACGCCCCTCTCGGTTCCCTCTTAAAGGGACTTTTCCCGTCACTACACTTCCACTCAACCGTTTGGAGGGAAGGCATACATAGTGTTTTCCGTTGCTTCTCTAAGATGGGAGGACGATGAAGCATTCTGGTGCCTTTCCCTGCTTGGTTTTCTCCGATCTGGAACTCTCCTGTCATTAGGGTCTGTTGCAGAGAACCTTGCAGCTGGCTCATTCGCCTTCCTCTGGAGACAGCTGCTTTCTTGCGCCGGTGGCTCTGTAACAATCAGAGGTTTTGTTAGCATGAGGCTAGGGGCTTAGTCTCTTCTAAGATCCCGTTCGGTGCACTTCCGAATACGTGTTTGTGAGCTGGTGTGCTCCTTTCTTGGGCGCGTCCGTCACTGGAACAGCCCCCTCTCTCTTCTCTGACCCTCATACTTACCCTCTCCCTCTGTTTCTGGGGTTGTATTTTGGGAATTTTTCCAGTGTATAATCCATTCTACTGTCTCGCCTTCAGAAAAGTTAGTTCTGTGCCTTCTGATTTTTTTTTTTTTTAAAGATTTCAAGCACAACTGAAGTGTAGTGACTAGCAGTTACTTGTGGACCTTCCCCTCGGCTTTGTCAGATCTAAATGCTTACCATCTGTGCTTCGCAGCTCTTTTTTCTAGCTGTAAACCCTGGTGTACTCCCACTCGGTGTAAATACTGTGCTGAATTTTGTCTTTGTTTTTAATTTGTTTTTGATCTTTATCATTCTTAGGCCTGTTTATTACATTTGTATATATCAGTAAACAACATGCAGTGGGCTAGTATGTTTTTAAGCTTTTTCAAAAATACATTTTACTTATTTATTTATTTTTTAAAGATTTTATTTATTTGTTAGAGCGCACGCGCGCGCGCGAGCACAGGCAGACAGAGTGGCAGGCAGAGGCAGAGGGAGAAGCAGGCTCCCTGCCAAGCAAGGAGCCCGATGTGGGACTCGATCCCAGGACGCTGGGATCATGACCTGAGCCGAAGGCAGCCGCTTAACCAACTGAGCCACCGAGGCGTCCCCATTTTACTTATTTGAGAGAGAAAGAGCAAGCATGCGTGAGTATGGCAGGGAGCAGAGGGAGAGGGAGAAGCAGGCTCCCCGCTGAGCAGGGAGCCCAACGCAGGGCTTAATCCCAGGACCCCGGGATCATGACCTGAGCCAAAGGCAGATACTTCACCCACTGAGCCACCCAGGCGCCCCAGTGTTGTTAAACTTTATGCAAATGGTATCATATTACCCACTCGGTTCTCCAGTTTCTCATGCGACTATTTTGTTGAGATTTAAGCATGCTGATACTTAAAGCATCAATTTTCCTTCACAAGGGCCTGTTTCCTTGCCCAACTACATGTCCACTGGGTTGCATCTGTCTAGAAGAGTGACTCCCTCTACTTGGTCCACTGAGCTGGGGGGGTGAGGGGTAAGGAGTGCTATAGGCTCCCGGTGGCCCTGATGGCTCCATTCCCTGCAACTGTGGTCTGGGATCTCACTGAATGCATGTCCTAAGGGTCTCCTGTAGACGGACATGAAGGTTCTTCCCGTTTTACTCTGGAAAATAATAGCTCCTGGAACCTTCCTGGCCCCGTATTTTTGTGCAGACCTGTGAGCTACTCCCTAGGGAATGTACCTGAGCATGTGCTTGCTGGCGTGTTTACACTAGATATTTCCAGGTTGCTTCTCTGTGTGGTTTTACCGGTTAACATTTCACTAGTGGTGGGTTTGTGTTGTTTCTCTGCGTCTTTGTTGTTGTTAGACTTTATTTTTTGATGATCTGGAGGGTGTGATGTGGAATTTCATTGGGGTTTCTGTGTTCTTTTTTTTGTTTTGGGTTTTTTTTTTAATGTATTTGTTTGACAGAGAGATCACAAGTAGGCAGAGCAGCATGCTCCCTGCTGAGCAGAGAGCCCGATGTGGGGCTCGATCCCAGGACCCCGAAATCATGACCTGAGCCGAAGGCAGAGGCTTAACCCTCTGAGCCACCCAGGCACCCCTTCAGTGTTTTTTCTGATTGCTAGTGAGATACGGAACATCTGTTCATACATTTACTGACCATGCAGATCTCCTGCTCTGAAAATTGTTTCTTTATACCCTTTGCTTATTTTCTTTTGAAGGGTTGTCTTTTTCTTAATGTATATGAACAAAATATAGACACTTCTATTTTGTAGGTTACATATCTCTTTGTGTCCTTGTCTTTTCGCTTGAGGTCAGTTCATATGCAGAGATTAAACTTTGAATGTTAATAGAATCTTTTAATATTTTCCTTTATATTATAGTTTGTGCCTTTTGTGTCTTGTTGAATAAAATACATCTTTCTCTAAGGTTAGAAAGATAGTCTCTTCTTAATATTAGGCTTTTGTACACTTAATCTTTTTTTTTTTAAGATTTTATTTATTTATTTGACAGAGAGAGATCACAAGTAGGCAGAGAGGCAGGCAGAGAGAGAGGAGGAAGCAGGCTCCCTGCTGAGCAGAGAGCCCCATGCGGGGCTTGATCCCAGGACCCTGAGGTCATGACCTGAGCCGAAGGCAGAGGCTTAACCCACTGAGTCACCCAGGTGCCCCTACATTTAGTCTTTCTGTAGAATTTTTATTAACGTAAAATGTATCATTTGTCCCAGAGGGACAGGTCTGTGGTCAGTCTCACACTTCCCAGCGCTCACCACACACACCCTCCCCAGTGTCCATCCCCCAGCCAGCCCATCCCCCCCCCCCCCCCCTCCAGCAACCCTCAGTTTGTTTCCTGAGATTAAGAGTCTCTTAGGGTCTCTCTTTACTTGGACTTTTTAATACCATGTGAAGTGGTGAGAGGATCCTTCCCGGACAGGGTTATAGCTCAGGACTGTCTTATCAGTCATCCTCTTCTCTGGGGTGACGTCTGTGTGTTGAGTCCTCATAGATTCATGGAGCGCCGGTGTTGTCGAATTCTGTAATCAAAGTTCATTTTTGGTTTAATTTTTTCTTTTCTCTCTTTAGTTCAGTCCCTTTGTGTTTTTAATTTTCTTCTGATTTGTTCGTCCATTCATCTATCCAAAAGTAAATCTTGTAAGATTACAAGATGTACGCCTGAGACGTGCGTACATGTTCCTGGGCTTGGAGAGAAGCTGTAGGTACAAGGGAGTCGCTGCCTCACGGAGCTCAGTTTCTGGTGCAGGAGAAATGGACCGTAAAGTCTCCAGCAAGCCGAGGCCTGTCCAGAGTGCGGGCCACGGAGACGGCACGTGGGGGGACGTGTGTGCGGGGAGCGTGCAGGGCCGCACGCTGTCTTCTGGTGGGCTCAGCCAGGGCCTCGGTGGTGAGAGCCCTGAAGGATGGGAGGGCGTCAGCCAAGCGGCCATCTCTGCAGGAAGAAAATTCTAGGCAAAGGAGGAACCAGATGCAGAGCTCCGCGGTGGGTCATACTAGCCATGTAATCATTGAAACCCTGCTTCGTTTATGGTCTTGGATTAGTCGATTATCTAAAATCCTTGGGGATGAGGCTCCTCTTTTATGGCCTGCCCGTTCTCACCTGTTGTGACTTTCCACGCGTTCTCGGTTTGGATGATAAATTCATCCGCGGCGGGTTTGAGCTGGAAGATGAGACTCTGGAATGGTTTTGTTCATTCCAGGCTCGCAGGTCCGAGCCGAAATGGATGCTTGGAGGTAGACATCAAGCTCCCTGCGGCTCGGGCCTGTGACTAGACGTTCCCATGGTTGTCCTTTTCCCGTGGAGATCCCAGGCTGGCCTCGGGCAAGTTGCTTGTGGTCCCCGGTGGGGGCTGGGTGTGGGGAGGGGCGATGCCTCCCACGGTCATGCCGGTCATTCTGGGTTTATGCAGGGGCTTCAGATCTGATCTCTGATCAAAGTTGAAGATCTCAGTTCTGGATGACAGAGACGCTCAGGCCACCCCATAAAACCAGCGGGGACGGGGCTTTTGTGGCATCAAGTCCCGTGCTTTCTACTCTGGGTTTTAGTTTACGCCTGTTGTTTGGCCCTTGGGAATTTCTTCCCTTGGGAGCTGAGCTGTGCTTGCAAAAGGATAGAATTGATCGTGCTTTTGATGTAGAAGGGTTTTCAGATCATCAGTCGTTACTACTGGAACCAGAAGCCTCTGTTCGGAACCAGTATCTTAGCACATTCCTTTTTGGTCTGCGTTTATATAAGTCTGTATTTGATCTATTGATACATTAAACACACTGATCAGTTCTCATATTCCTGGAGTAAGTGCAGCTTGGTCACTTCCTTTGTGCATGTGACAATGCCATTTGCTAATATTTTGAGTAAAAATTTCTGTGCTGACTCGTTTCATGGACAGGTTTGAGGTAGCTTCTCTTATTTCTCTGGTTAGAAATAATCTGTGAAAAAGAATTACTTATATAAGTTTGAAGAAATAAATACGACTGCCCTCTCAGATTCAGATAATCTTTGGGGGAGGCTCTGTCTGAACATCCCGAGTGTACTTCTCAGCTGTTACTATCTGATTTGTTCTTGACTAATTCTAGCAGTTTTTATAGTAATATTTCAAGAAACTATATTTTAAATGTTACTGTTTAGAAAAGGAACTTTTTATTTTTTTATTAAAGCTGGGAAGTCTTAATTTGGCAGTATGCTAAAGGTTTTACTATGGAGCCTTTTTATTTCTCCCTTGTTTTTAGAGAAGTAGATTCTCCAAAAATTGTTTTCATTTTTCATATTATAGTGTGATATGAATTTGAAATGCATTTTTCTTAACAATGAAAAAATATTACAGCTAAAATCTAACCTCATTAATTATTTCTAAAAATCTTTACTATCTTTTTTCCATTTTGGTTAATTTCCAAAATTTTTTTTTTTTAGGATTTTATTTATTAGTTAGAGAGCGAGCATAGGCAGACAGAGAGGCAGGCAGAGGCAGAGGGAGAAGCAGGCTCCCTGCCGAGTAAGGAGCCCGATGCGGGACTCGATCCCAGGACGCTGGGATCATGACCTGAGCCGAAGGTAGCTGCTTAACCAACTGAGCCACCCAGGTGTCCCCATTTTGGTTAATTTCTATTGCTGATAACAGTAGTGATGATTTTCTACTGGAATTACCTGTCACTTTATCATACTTTTTTTTTTAAAGATTTTATCCATTTATTCAACAGAGAAAGAAAGATCACAAGTAGGCAGAGAGTCAGGCAGAGAGTGGGGGAGAAGCAGGCTCTCTGCCGAGCAGAGAGCCCGATGCAGGGCTCTATCCCAGGACCCTGAGATCATGACCGAAGCTGAAGGCAGAGGCTTAACCCACTGAGCCACCCAGATGCCCCATCATACTTTCTAATTACAAAATACAAACAGGACTTTTTAAAAATATTGAAATATTAAAAGAGAATTAATAGAAATCCCAGAAATAAGAGTTGGCAATCATTTTTGAAGCCTAGAGTTTCCAGAATTGTAATAATTATACATTCTTTTTTGATATTTTGGGGGGTATGGCAAAAAGATTTTGTCTTAAAATGTTCTCGAAGAACGTGTGTTTTAGTTCAGAGTCTTCTGTTACAGATTACTTGTCTTCTTGGACTTTTGCTTGTACTTGAAGGGAAGAGATTTGTCTCATTCCTCTCATTTTCAGCTGCCTTTTTTTGTTAGATTATTTCGCAGTATTGTTAATGTTAAACTGGCCTGTGATTATATAAGCTTTTGCTCAGCATTTTTGCTCATAGTTAGATACTTGGTTTCAGTGTTCCTCCTGGTGGAGAAATACGGATCGAGCTGGTGCCATCTTCTGCCTGCTTTTCCGTATGTATCCGTACGTTTGTGTACACTTTGGGTATTTATGCAGATATCTTTCCTCTCGTTTGAACGTTTATTTGTAAGGTGATCTATTTAAAACGATCCCTAGTTTGATTTTAAGAAGATGAATATATTCCTTTCGTGTATAATTAAGTCAAAGCAAGAAACTCCGGATTTCTGCTCTGTTGTTTCTTAACTTTGAGCCTGTGACAGCGTGTCAGCAGCTGTCCTCACCCCCCC
>RCUC01158694.1:0-46713 GCA_003697995.1 Taxidea taxus jeffersonii
GGGATTGAGTCCTTCGTTGGTCTCCTTGCTCAACAGGGAGCCCGCTTCTCCCTCTGCCTCACCCTGCGGCTCCCCCTGCTTGTGCTCTCTCACTCTCTCTGTCAAATAAATAAATAAACTTAAAAACGTAAAACATTTAGGAAATAAAATTGCTGCGATGAAATCACAGAGTGCATCTTTGTCACAAGCTGATGAGATGCATTACTTTCCAAGCAGCTTAAAAAGAGGAGCCCTGTCTCATATACAGCTGCTGGATCAATACATGTGGCTAAATAGGTAAGGGCCAGCCAGCACTCCGTGGTTCCCAGTCTCCGTGTGTGCCCCTTTTGCAAAGTCACATTAACCAAGGAAGCTGAGTTTTTAAAGTAGCTACACACTCACAGAAATTCTCAGACTTAAAAATGCACTTAAAATGAGAAAGTTACTGAAATTAGTTAAGAATTTATTTGCATCATTCCCCGCCCCCTCCCCCTGAAAAATGTGAAGAATGATTTGAACATGCCTGGTTAGAATGTTCAGCTCAAATTGAACTTGAGGTCTTTAGCTCCCTGACCATAAAGAAAATTTGACGGTGTCAGATCTTTAGGGGTTCTCTTCAACCCACAAGAGCGGTACAACAGGTGTTTCAGGTTTCCTGTGTGTTTACTCCACCCTAGAGAAAGGTCCCAATAAACTCACTCGATGGCCCTTTCTAGTCCTGGCATTAATACTGGAATTGAAACTCAGTTTAAAAACTGAGTAACTGGGGTGCCTGGGTGGCTCAATAGGTTAAGCGTCTGCTTTCTGCTCAGATCATGATCCCAGAATCCTGGGATCAAGCCCTGCATCAAGGTCTCTGCTCAGCAGGGAGTCTGCTTCTCCCTCTGCCTCTGCTTCTGCACTCTCTCTCTCTTTCTCTCTCTCTGTCTCTCATGCACACACTCACTCTCATAAATAAATAAAATCGTATTAAAAAAAAAACCTGAAGAACTGCTTGTCATTTCACCTCATCGCGCTGAGCACTCGTTTTCTCCTTGGTAAAAATGAAGGTAATCCCACAGGGTCCAGTTTGTGGAGGGAACACAAAGGTCAGACAGTAAGTACCATGAACTGCATGATCTCTATCCTCTTAGCACATTTTATGTGTTGTTCCACCAAATCCTCACGGTAACTTTATGAGACAGGTGCACGGATCACACCCAGGCTTAGAAAATGCAGTGCCTTGCCAGGCCATATCTGGTGTGTGCCAGAGAGAAAACGTAAACTGACTTCTAACTACTAAGCTAGTCCACCTCCTACATAAGACATATGAAAACAACTATGAAATGGTAAAATGATAGGCCAACATCAAATATCACCATTAAAACTTCCTCACTGTGAACCTTTAAGAAGTTACACCGTGTGCGTGTGCCCGTGTGCACGCATCTCCAAATATTGTTTTTTAAAGTTTCCATTATTGTCAGTTTGGGGCATGATGTTTCTATTCAGATGGTTTTTAAATTATATATGTAGCTGGTATAGAAACTCCAAAAAATACCAAAAAACTCGAAACAGAAAGACGAAATAGTGTGATGGTAAGTCAAACACAGAAGCATGCTGAATAAGCAGCAACCTCCATTTCCCAAAAAAGAAGGAAGGTCATTATAGTGCTTTATGCAGGGCAAGAATAAAGCATTTTAGTGCCATGCACATAGTCAGAATGCTTGTTATTTGTTAAATGAGGGTCTGGATGACATATTGACTGTAGCAAATCACCATAGCTCTTCAGCTGCAAATAGATAAAAAAGGATCAAAGAATAGCTCACTAAGCAACAAAATGCTCAACTGAATTAAGATTTGGCGGACACCTTGAGACTCCAGATTTGCTAGCATTCCTGAAGAAACATTCATTTCTAGAAAATCCAGACCTAGAAGAAAGATTCCAGTGGTGTTAGAGTAGTTTGCATAGGATGGTTTGGAATGTATTTATTTGTTAAGAATGACCTGAAGATTGATTCAGGCCAATGTTCATTCTGGAACCTGAACTAAAATCAGAGAGTCCCTAGAATTCAGAGCTGTACCTTGGACTTCAGAAGGGCCTGCTGGGACAGAAATGTGAGTAGAAAGCAGGAGACAGGACTCTGAACAGGAGGGGTTGTCTTTCAGAGGAAGAGGTTCTTGCTATAGATGAACAGATCAGGAGTGTCTGCTACTGTGTTTTAGTTCATCGCTGACAAGAAGAAGTCTAAGACAGAAAACCAAAAGATCCCAGTTGGCTAGAAAGACTTCCAGGAAGCCTGCTGAGAACGTATTCAGAGACAAAAGCATCCCCACCATGACGTCAAATGGATCTGCTCCTATCTCCATTCCTATCAAAAACGAAGGTGTGGTTTTTGTCTTTCCCTGAGCTTTACTCAATTCCTTCCAATGCCAGCTTCCTGCATACTGAGAGGAACTGCATTTTCATGTTTCCCAGGACAAGGTATCTTTCCCTGGGGTTCAGAAGCTGCAACTCCTTTCCTCCTGAAACCACGACCTCTACGTTCAAACCTAATCCTGTCCTTCTCTGTACCACCTCTCCTCCCTCTACGGCATCTTCAGCTACCAGTTGGGGAAAGAGAAAATTTCAAGAAAAAAATTGATTCGGGTGGGGCATAGTTCTCACACCCCACACCCTCGAAGCCAGTAACAAGTTAAGCAATTTTCCCAAGTTTATATACAAAGTTCTTGAATCCTATCAGTCCTGCCCTTTATTCTTCTCTAAGCAGGAACAATCCAGATCTCAGACTCCTCGCCTATTACAGGCAATATGTGGAAGTACAGAAAAGAACTGACGTTAATCTCTTTCAGGAAAACCTTCCTGAAATGATAACTCATGTAGCCTTTCTCCTTTTGAAATGCTGTGACTGGAATCTGAAACATTTAACTATTACATGGAAGAAAGCATCAACTTGGTCCCTCAAGGGACTAGGGACCAAGTCTTATCCCCTTAGGCATAGAATGTGCTTAATAAATCTGTTAGTTAAAAAAACAAAAGCCTGGACGCCTGGGTGGCTCAGTTGGTTAAGCCTTCGGCTCAGGTCATGATTCCAGCGTCCTGAGATCGAGTCCCGCATCGGGCTCCTTGCTCGGCGGGGAGCCTACTTCTCTCTCTGCCTCTGCCTGCCTCTCTGTCTGCCTGTGCTTGTTTGCTCTCTCTCCCTCTCTCTCTGACAAATAAATAAAATCTTTAAAAAAGCAAACAAAACAAAAAACAAAAGCCTGGGGCCCCTGGTGGCATGGTCAGTTAAGCATCTGCCTTCAGCTCAGGTCATGATCCCAAAGTCCTAGGATCAAGTCCCCCATGGGGGTGGGGAATCCCAGCTCAGTGGGGAGCCTTCTTCTTCCTCTACCTGCCGCTCGCTCTCTCTCTCTGTGTCAAATAAATAAATAAAATCTTTAAAAATAATAAAAAACCACAAGCCCTAGATTGTCTAAAATATCAGGAAAGGGCATTTTAAAGTAATATAATTGTTTTCTAATATGCACACTAATTGGAAAGTAATTTGACCTCATACTAGTCTTACTTTCCTTAAAAAAGAAAAAAAGCCTTTTCGGTGTTCATTTGTCACAAGCAGTTTAAATGAGGAACCACTAAAAAGAAATCAAACAGGGAGATTCATGCTGCTCAGGCAACAAAATCAGCAAACAGTGAAAGTCATAGTAGGCACTATGACTATAAGGTTATGAAAAGAAATATAAACTATAATCCTGGCCTGCATTGCTTTACTACAAAATAATCACCATTATCCACTTTTCATTCATTCTTTGCCCCATACTAGCCATTTGGGGCATAGCCATTTGGGGTATACTAGCCCCATTCTAGCTCCTCTCTTCTTCCCTCTTATTTCAGTATTTTCTTCATCAGTAGTAACTATTAATTTGCTTATCACATGTACTGTTACTGTATAGTTATCACAGGGTAACACCTGTAGATGGTTTCACTATTGTGCAGGTAGACCCAACAAAGTGCTACTTTTAGAGCATGAAGAACATTTAATTAGACATACAACATTTAAATCGTCCAGACTCTTAATCTTAATTTTGATTTGCCTATTTCCTTATCTTTGGAAAAAACCCACACACTGGTCAATCATTTCATACAGGAAAGCAGTTCAGTGCTCATATTCAATACAATTTCTTTAAAACAAATTTGGGACATTTTCTCGGTAATGCTTACTTTTTTTCCCTTTTGATCCTCAAAAATATCTATATTTTTGAGCAAGTTTAAAATTAATTTTGACTTTATGCACTTATGTTTATACATGTTGTTATTTCTAGGCAAAACTATCTGGTGTCTAGTTAATGAGATCTTTTTTCCAGTGATAGTATTATGTTTCTGATGGGTAGATTAGACTAGTATTTTTTATATGTTCATTTTAATTTCAGGGAAGAAAGATATTCTCATACAAACTTAAAAATTAACTTTGATTTTTTTTTATTACCATTCTGTATGTAGGTTCCAGCTAACACTAAGTTCTCCTCCATGTCTGATAGTAATAGAATAACTTTCTCTTTTTGTAGCATACTGTGGAACTCTTCCCAAATTGTCAAGTAGTCATTGTACTCTTATAAATAGCCATGTCTGGGGACGACTGGGTGGCTCAGTTGGTTAAGCATCTGCCTTGGGCTCAGGTCATGATCCGAGGGTCCTGGGATGGAGTCCCACGTTGGGCTCCTTGCTCAGCAGGGAGCCCACTTCTCCCTCTGCCTGCCTTTCCCCTTGTTTGTGCTTGCACTCTCCCTCTCTGACAAATAAATAAAATCTTAAAATAGATAAATAGATCAATAGATAGACATGTCTGTATTAAATTCAATGTGTGCTTTGAAAATTATTCTGTAAACCCTGTAAAAGGCTAGTATTGACATCTCCCCCAGAAAGAGTCAGATAGCCAATTTAGATTTGAGTCATTTATGGTGACCAACTAGCACAATAATCAAGAAAAAAAAATATTCCAAGTTCCCATTCTATTTACTTCATCTACAGAATGCCAGCTGGTTTTAGCTTTTCCCTGTTTATATGAGTACTAACTTCAGGCTTTCAAACAGACCTTATTTGATTAAGGAAAGTCAGACAGAGAACCTGAGTGAGTTGTCCAGTGTCAGATGTAAACTACGTGCCCCATGCTTACAACTGCCTCATGAGCTTCTGACAGCTAGAGGATAGCGATTTGATCTTATTCTCAGCTATATAATCTTCCAGATCAAATTTCACCAGAAGTAATCTGTGTAAACCCCACAGAGAGTAAATAATCAGACAGACCTATCTCTGTTCCTCTTCCTTTTCCACAGTCACACATGACTTTTCTTGTGATTATCTAAAACATGCAGGCCTGATATTTTCACTAAAATCCTGCAATTACAAATACAAAATTATTATATAACCAGCTCCTGTCGTTTCCAACTAAAAATATATATTTTAAAAGTGACAAAACCAGGCACCTGGGTGGCTCAGTGGGTTAAAGCCTCTGCCTTCAACTCAAGTCATGATCTCAGGGTCCTGGGATCGAGCCCCGAATCAGGCTCCCTGCTTCCGCCCCCCGCCCACCTGCCTCTCTGCCTACTTGTGATCTCTCTCTCAAATAAATAAATAAAATCTTTAAAAAAAAAAAAAAGTGACAAAATCAGGAGCACCTGGGTGGCTCAGTCGGCAAAGTGTCTGACTCCTGATTTCAGCTCAGGCCCATGATCTCAGTCATGAAATCCAGCCCCACCTCAGGCTCTGTGCTGGGCATGGAACACGCTGCTTCTTCTCCTTCCTCCTCCTCCTCTTCTTCTTTTTATTTATTTATTTGACAGAGAGAGACACACAGTGAGAGAGGGAACACAGGCAGAGGGAGAGGGAGAAGCAGGCCTCCCACTGAACAGGGAGCCTGATGCGGGGCTCCATCCCAGGACCCTGGGATCATGACCTGAGCCGAAGGCAGATGCTTAACCTACTGAGCCACCCAGGCGCCCCCAGAGCCTGCTTCTTCTTAAGATCATTTCTCTCTCCCTCTGCCAACCACCTCTCCAAAAAGTGACAAAACCAGCCTGCAGTAAATGTGATTTAGGGTTGAGTCTCTATGTAACCTCACTGAGGGATTCTGAGGTAGATGTAATGCCCAACTGATCCATCTCTCTTTAAAGTACATTATGTATAAGCAAAACCACTTTTGGTCTGAGTATATGAAGGTTCCCTGGGGTTGAAAGGATTTCACTTGAAATAGATTTTTCTTTTTCACAAGATTCCAGGCTTTGCAGAATTTGCTCTGATGTGAATAATATTTTCACATAATTGCAAACATATTTTTCACTTTGTATAACTTTCTAAAGATGTTGCTCAAGGAAGCAATAAATGCAAGGTTTGTTACTAGGAAAAAACTACATTTAAAATAAAAAATTAAACACTCCAGTTACCTAAAAGGAGCTTAAACAGAGGAACAACATGGGAACATTTTTAAGTTGAAATCTGTAAAAATACATATGTCAAAAAAAAAAAGTGCAGAAATTGATCCAAATACATATGGGATAAAAATGACATTGCAAAGGCATAGGAAGTATGAACAATTCAATACTTGATATTGAGATAACTGGTACCATTTTAGAAGGAAAACTCATATCCTACACCAGGACAAATTTGAAATGGATAAAAGATTTGCAGACAAACAATAACAAACTACAGACAAACAAGATACTCTCTTAATGACCTTGGGGTATAGTTGTCTTTCCCAACTGTGAGTCAAATCCAAAAGCCATAAGAGAAAACATTGGTAAATTAAACCACCAAAAAATAAAACTGCAGCAACAAAAGCTAGCACAGGCAAATCAAAATACAAATGATAAGGTGAGATAAAAATTTTTACAACTCCTATTACTAATGAAGATTGTACCTTCTTAATATAAAAGACCTTCTTCAAAGTGAAGGGGGAAAAATCCCCAACAATCCAATTGGAAAATCTTAAAAGAGATAAATAATAGAGAAAATGAGATGTCATTTTTCTCCAATCATTCACAAAAAAGAATCTAAAAGATGGATAACACAAGAAGAAAATACACATTTTCATACATTGCTGCAGGCAGTGTAAATTGGTACAAACTCTAGGACATTTTGTTAATCTCTATTAAAATTATTAATGATTTTTATCTTCTGACTAGTAATTCTACCTTTGTGGAGATACTTGTGAAATGGCCATGTTCAAGGTTGTTCAATATGGCATTGTTTATTGAAAACAACCCAGGGGCACCTGAGTGGCTCAGTTGGTTAAGCAGCTCAGGTCATGATCCTAAGGTCCTGGGATTGAGCTCCCTGCTCAATGGGGAGTCCGTTTCTCCCTCTCCCTTTGTCCCTCCCCTGCTTGTACTCTCTCTCTCTCTCTTAAATAAATAGATAAAATCTTAAAAAAAAAAAAAAGGGAAGAAAAAAAAAAGAAAAAAAAAAGAACACAACCCAAATGCTTAACCTCAGGATAAATAAATGATGGTACATCCACACTATACAGACAGTTGTTGAAAAAAATAAAATGAAGTATAAATAGATAAATCTTAAAAGGGGGGGGCACCTGGGTGGCACTGGATTAAGCATCCAATTCTTGTTTCAGCTCAGGTCATGATCTCAGGGTCCTGAGACTAAGCCCCACATGGGCCTCCTTGCTCAGCTCAGAGCCTGCTTGAGATTTGCAGTGTGCGGTTGTTTCTGTATGTGGTCCACGTGGTTGAGAACAGGTGGGTAGAAAACAGGATTGAGAGAAAGACAGTTTAATTTTTGGATTTTTTTTTCAATAATATATATAATGCCTATTCAAAAATTAATAGTAAATTAATATTTTTACCCAATCTAAGCCTAGTAGATGATCATACTTACTTACAATTATATGACATATAATATGTCTATAATATAATGACATAATATGTCTCTCTAATGACACATTTTCTCAAACTACATGTTATTCTGGAAACTTAAATTAGGTTGGGTTGAAATTCATTATGGAAAGAGTAAGTGACAAAAATTATTTTCATCTCATACCTGACTTTTCTTAGTCAATTTAGTCTTTCTTTGTATAACTCTGTCCTTATGCTTCAGCTTCCGATAAAATTTCATTTTGCTTTGAAATATATGAGAACATTCGGTAATACAGGAGCCTAACCTTGTAACTGAAGAATTTTAATCAATTTGAAGCATTTATAAGCATATAAACATGTTGAAGTTTTTTATGTTAAGTTTTACATATTTTATCACGTGCACGAAGTTTAACTGAAAAAGTTAATTGGCCATCTGCATTTCTTAGCCATTTTTCTTCTTCTAAAGTGGAATATAATCTCTTACTTTTAGCCTAAGGTTAAAAATCATTCCTTCAAGTGGTAAGATGTTTTTAGCACATGCAAGGATGTTTTCCTGTCTGTATAAGATTCTTACCACACTACACCATATTTCTCTTACAGATCTTTTGGCTCTTTACCTTTAAATACAAGAACTCTTCTCTCTCTCTTTTTTTTTTTTAATTGACACGGTTAAGATTTTATTCCAGTTCATTCCAAATGCAACTTAAACTTTTAAAACTCCCTTAAAACAAGCTTGCTTCTCCATCCAATTCCAGTTCTCTGCCCTCAACCCACCCTACTGGTATCTTTTGAAACACTTCCCATAATTACTAAGTAATTAATTTTAAAATTTATCATTTCCTGTTTGTCTCCCTGATAGAAGACAAAGATATAAACCAAATCTTTCCTGTTCATCAAAGTATATTCCCTAGGCCCCAAGAAAGTATAACAGAGTGGCTTTTACATAATAGCTTCTCAGTATATACATATTTTTTTGAATAAATGAACAAACACATTGCTTTTTTTTTTCCCCAACACCTTTTCATCTGTTAGAAATGCAAGGTGCTAGAGGTTAGAGACTATTTCAAAGGTGCTGGTTATGTGTAGCTAACACACAATCAAACCAAATTATATAATTTTTTTCATTTATTATTAATGAACCAATCATATATCAGTGCAAATATAATATAGACAGGCCCAGTAATTCCATATCCTTGAAGTAATAGAAAAGGGCTCGCCTCATTAAATGTAATGACAACATTTCAAAATATATATATATATTTTAAAGATTTTTATTTATTTATTTGACAGACAGAGATCACAAGTAGGCAGAGAGGCAGGCAGAGAGAGAGGAGGAAGCAGGCTCCCCGCGGAGCAGAGAGCTGGATGTGGAGCTCGATCCCAGGACCCTGAGATCATGACCCAAGCCGAAGGCAGCGGCTTAATCCACTGAGCCACCCAGGCGCCCCTCAAAATATATTTTGCACCAGTAATCCCAACAACTTACACTTTACTAAGAATATCAACTAGAGCAATGAAGTGCTACCCATCTGTAAGATGGGTTCTAGATGGAATACAGTTTATCTCCAGCAGGCAGCATTTTCAGAAAGACCAGCAAAATCGAGCCAGCACTGGATATTAAAAATATTTACAGCATGTACAAATGGGTCTTCTATTCAAAATAGTTTAATTTTCTTTGGGTTGTTATAATGACAATTTCCTTAACCTGATGAGATAACAGATTTTTAAAGATGTAATCATGTATTTATCTTATGGTTTGTACAAGATGTACCTTTAGTACATCCAGATTTTCATAATCCATCAAACAGTTTTTCAGTATGTGTTATGGCAGGATATTCTAGAACTGCCAAGAAAAGTAAATTCACAGAGCTGCCTGCAACTCACTAACTATAACAAATTAGCATAAGCAGCCCCATTTTAGAAGGAATGGCTTTTACAAGTTACACAGAAAAATAATGTGGTTTTTGCATTTGTATCATTAAAAACTGTCCCTGTAGTACATGGCTTCATCATATATATTAAACACAGCCCAGAGAATTTAGCATAGGTAGTTAGTCGGTTTGAGGTGGAACTTTTCAGTGAAACACAATGGGTTATGACCTTAAGACTAACTAGGAAAACTGGCTTAAAAGTACCTATTTTTATGGATTTTTTTTCTACTTTAAAAAAATGCATATCAAATAAAACCTCTCAACACTTGTCAGCTCTCCTGTGAACATACCATATAAATGGACTGGCACGGACTGCCAGGAAAAAGGAAAGGCCAAATTACTCTCTTCCACCCATGCTGTGAAGTTCAGAGAGAAATCTGTCCTAGACCCATACCATACAGATAGCATACAATGAGCCATTTAGCAAGAACTGAAGAATGGAGAAAATTCTTCAAATTTCTCTGCACAATAGCAAAGATCTTATTTTCTCAGTCACCCTCACAATCTAAAATGCCTCTGGCTGGTTGTACAGAGCACCAAACAAAGGTGAGCGTTTTCAAACATCTGATTAGCCGAAGCTCTATTAATTCCAGCAAAAAGAATTAAGAGCTCCAGAAGGCAAAGAAAACTGTGGCTGCAGGCTTACCTTGTCTCAAGTATATCCACACTGCCATCGTTGCCCGTGCAATACAGAGCCTCGGTACCCAGAATAAACTAACAACTGAAAACAGATGTAGAGTCCACTTTGGGCACTATGCTGGGAAACATGGAACCATCAGGTAACCAGTTATAATCAACAGAATGGTATTATCTTTTTTACCGAACCTAGCACCCTGTTGGCCGGCTACTGAATTTTATGCAGGCAGCAGCTTTGACGCAGGACTATCCGTTAGCCCCTTCCACCCAGAGGGGTGGAGAAAGGCTGAACCAGCCTTCTCTAGGAGGGATGGGAGAGGGTCGGGGGCAGGACAAAGCAACTGTAGAGGTGGAGGGGCAAGGCTTCAAGACAATTTAGGAGATAGCTGTCTTGCCAGGGACCCCCACCAACCGTCTCTTATCTCTCAGTCTGACGCTGGATTTTCATTTAGTTCTTCACTCTCTCTTCCTCAAACTCAAAATGTCAAACTCATCCTTCACTCTCCCAAATGCCTTCTCCCAAAGAGCTTTCCCATCTGTGTTCCCTACTGAAGTGCAGAACACCTAATTGCCTGTGCTAGGGATTTGGGAGTGACCCAGTTTCATCTCCTGTCAATCAATCACCAAGTCCTGATGAATCTACCTCTGGAATAACTTCAAAAGGTTTCTCATTTTTTTTCCATCCCTACAAGGGCCCTCTAATTTAGGCTGTGCCTATCTCCTCTGACAACCTCCTAAACTATCTCCCTAACTCCACTCTTACCCTTTCTAATCCATTTTTTTGGCATCAAAATCAATGTTTTAATTTTTTTTTTTTTTAAGTAAACTCTTTGCCCAGTGTGGGGCTTGAACTCACGATCCTGAGATCAAGAGTCACATGCTCTACCGACTGAGCCAGCCAGGTGCCCCCGACATCCACTTTTTACACTGATTATATCATTCCCAAATTTAATTCCTGAACTTCAGGCCATTATAGGTCCCCCCCCTCTTATTTTGACCTCAGTTTACCTCCCTTGTTTCATCTCTAGCCTCTCCTGCACACAACACCAAGATACTTTACTTTGAGGTTGCCTGAGAGCCATGTGCCAGATCAAAACTTGGACCTTTGCGTTTTTCCTTTCTCTTTGCCAGGAATACACTGCCTCTCCATTTGCCCAGTTAGCACTGCCTCATCCCTTTTGCCCTGGTGTGGAAACCCCTTCCTTCCAGGAGTCTCACCCACCTCCAGTGCCAATGAGCTGCTGGGGTGCCCTTCCCCCCCTTTTCTCATAGCACTTGCACTGAGAGTAGCTGTTTCCTCTATTAGATTGTGGGCTTCTGTGTGCTGGGTTGACTGTTCACCACTGACCAGGCCAGGCACATCACAGGCCCTTGTAAGTAATGGCTAAATGAAAGAATCTAACTGTAATATCCAAGGTAGAATTCAACTAAATGAGTGTTATTCAACCCATAAGGAGCCAAGTGAAGTTTTCTAGCTATGTCAACTTATTAAAATAGTTTATATTATTATAATATTATAAAAATATTAAAATAGACTTATAGTGTCCCAAACACACCGGGCTATAAGAATGCCTCAGTCACTTATTAAAATGACAGAATCCTGGCTCTGGAAGCACAAGAAACTAGTAAAAGGGTTTGAATCTGAAGAGGAGAGCTAGTGATTAGGATCAGGAATAAACTGGCTTTTGAACATATATGCTTTTGATTTTTAATTTGTTTAAAAAAAAAGAAGAAGAAATTTAAAAAATATACACATTTAGGGGCACCTGGGTGGCTCAGTCGGTGGAGCATCTGCCTTCAGCTCAGGTCATGATCCCAGGGTCCTGGGATGGAGTCCGGTAGCAGCATCGGGAATCTCTGCTCAGCAGGGAGTCTGCCTCTCCCTCTGCCCTCTGTTTCCCCTGCTTGTGCTCACGCACTCTCTTTCTCTCTCTCTGTCAAATAAACAAATAAATAAATATAATCTTTAAAATAAAAAATGTAAAGATATATATATATATCCACATTTATGTGTGCATTTATTGTTGGAAGAATACACACATACAAAGTAATACTGATCACCTTCTCTAGGAAAGTGAAATGGGATTTGGGGAGGACAAAGTGAGAGGGACACTTTTTAATGACATTCTTTGATACCTTTTAGAATTTCCAGTCATGTTGAATGACTTGGTCCAAATTTTTTTAAAAATTAAGCAGAAATACAGATTTTTAGGGCCTTCACTTGGGGTTCTGATTCATGAAGCTGGAGGTAGGACCTGGAAATCTGTATTTTAAACAAACTCCCTGGGTAACACCATCTGGAAAGTTTGGGGAACAGGGTTAAGGTTGGGCTTGACCTGGGACATCACCTAATCCAGTAATTCTCAAATCTGGGCATCATTTAATCAGACTATTTGGGGAAGAGGCCAATATTATTTGAAGTGCCTATAGGTCATTCTGACACAGGCAACTGTTTGCAGCTGGCACTGAGACCACTGGTCCAGTGCAATCAATCACTCAGCCAGGGACACCTGGGTGGCTCAGTCGGTTAAGCCACTGCCTTCAGCTCAGGTCATGATCCCAGAGTCCTGGGACTGAGTCCCAAAATAGGGCTCCTTGCTCAGCGGGGAGCGTGCTTCTCTCTCCTGCCTGCCACTCTGCCTGCTTATGCTCTCTCTCTCTGACAAATAAATAAATAAAATCTTTAAAAAAAATCAATCACTCAGCCAATACATGAATCTCTTCTCCATCCTGTATGCACAGAAATGTTTCTATCATTGTGGTGGCCACCCTCCAAGATAGCCCCAGCGATTCCCACTTCCCAGTGTTTCCACCTGTATGTGCTCTGCTGTGGCATGGAGTAGGGATGACCTGTGTAACCAACAGATAATGCGGAAAGGTATGGCCATGACTTCCAGCACTGAGCTGTAAAAGACGCTGTGGCTTCTGTCTGGCTCTCTCTTGGATTGTCCACTCTGGAGAAGCTAGATACTGTGTTGTGCGGACATGTAGGAAGCCATATGGTGAGCAAGTAAATCCTTTGGCCAACAGCCAGCGCTGACTTGCCAGTTATGTGAATAAACCATCTTGTAAGAGGATTTTCCAGCCCCAAACCTTCAAATGACTGCAGCATTGGCTGTCATCTTAACTGTGGATTCATAAGAGATCATGAGATAGAACCAATAGCCTGAGGTACTCTTTGGCTCCAGATGCCCTGAAACTGTGTGAAATAATAAATGTTTCTTACTGTTTTAAACCACTAAGTTTGGGGATGCCTGGGTGGCTCAGTCGGTTAAACATCTGCCTGGCTCAGGTCAGGTCATTGAGCACCAAGTCGTCAGGCTCCCTGCTCAGTGGGGAGTCTGCTTCTCCCTTTCCTGCTGTCCCTCCCTCCCCAGCTTGTGCCCTCTGGCTCTCTGTCAAATAAATAAATAAAATCTTTTTTAAAAACTAAAAAATAAACTACGTTTGGGGAGAAACTGTTACACAGCCTTCGGTAACGAATGTAACCATACTTTTCCATATGTGTTGTTCTTACCAGTGGCCTCCTTTCCATGTCATTTTTCATCTCCCAACTGGCAAAACTTTTGGTTGTTCTTTTTCCTAAGCCTGCAACTAAGGAATTATAATATGACATTTGCTTTTACAGGTTGAGTATTAGTTCAGAGTGCCATCATAGGACTTTCTGACCTGTGCAATCCTACCTTTTAAACAATGCTGACCAGCACTGTAAACATCTATGAGTTCTTCCTCTTGGGGTTCTCTGAGGTTTGGCTTGAATGGATGGGGCAAAATCAAGGGATCTTTTTTGTAGTGATGAAGATCACTTCTGCAGTTTTGTTTGTCCACTGTAGGCCTAATTCCAGGATGCTTCATGCCCACTGAAGCCTCCCTCTGACCTTTCCCAAGGAACAGAGAGCAGGAGGACTATAAATGACTTTAGCTTATGATGAGGAATCATCACGAGTACATTCATTGTACTCTACTAAACTAGAGCCTGACATGAAACTATTGGTCTCTGTGTTGACAGAGAAGATGTGCACCTGATTTTCCTCTGGCAAATTTATATGTGTCCAACATCACCAATATCAGAAAGAGTATCCATATACAATTCCCCTTCCAGTCCTAGGAGTCCTTTGGAAGGAAGCCAGTATTCTCCCTCTCCTTGCTGTCGCCTGTAAGAACCACATCCAATTTTACTAATGAATTATCACCAAAGTCTTATAAAACAAATATGTGTATTTGCCTTATGCCTGCTCTTCCTCTTTTCTGCCAGTTTCTCATGGTTATGGTCATTTGGTTTGACCAGAGTGGACACTTGATTATTTAAAAATCCAAAATCCTAAACCCGCTGGTATGATTCTGCTTGCATATGAAAGCAAAGGTCCACTGGTGAAACATTAAACGGAATTAGGAGACTGTGGGATGTGTGTTGCTTTGTGTTGCCTAGCAATATGGTTAGGGCACAGGAATCACAGAGAGGATGAAATTCACACCCACAAGGAAATCATATTATTCATAAACACACACACTCTCACACACACAGGCATATACACACATCTGACATCTCTGGAAGAATGTTACAAACCACGAGTACTGAATTATAGTCACAAGTAGAATAGACTTTGGAATACTGTATAATAAACATGCTGGCTGAGCTGTTACTTATACTTCAATGTCTGTGTGAATATATCTGTCTCTTAAAGCAAAAAATATTATATGCTTGTGAATGGGCTTTACAACATCCCTCAAAGACATGGGCCCAGTCAGGATTAAGTAAAGCTCACATTTTTAGGAGGAATATATTAACACATAAAATTACAGGAAGAAATATTTATTATACAGAAAAACTTGAGGCACCTGGGTGGCTCAGTTGGTTAAACGTCTGCCTTCAGCTCAATTCATGACCCATGGTCCTGGGATGGAGCTCCATATCGGGCTCCCTGCTCAGAGGGGAGTCTGCTTCTCCCTCTGCCTGCTGCTCCCTCTGCTTGTGCTTGCACTCTCTGTCAAATAAATAAATAAAATCTTTCAAAAAAAAAAAGAAGAAGAAGAAGAAGAAAAGAAAAACTTTACTCTCTTTGTTCATCCTTATTTCAAAATATTTAGATTTACCATTCATTTTCATAAGACCTAAGTGTGATGATAAAAAGCATACTCATTGAGGCAGTGGGTGGCTCAGTCCGTTAAGTGTCTGCCTTGAGCATCTGGCTCAAGTCACAGTCCAGATCCCCGATCCCCGGTGCTGGCCTGGAACCTTGTTCAGGGGGGAGTCTGCTTCTCCCTCGTCCTTTACCCCTCCCCTGTCCATCCCCCACTCTCTGCTTGTGTGCTCTTTCTCCCCCTCTCTCTCTATCTCAAATACATACATAAAATCTAAAAAACCAAACAAAAAAAACCATGATCATTAAAATCAGATACTTAATTTTAAATCCCAACTCTGTCTTTTGCAATGTTATGTGATTTCCCTCAACCTAACTTTTCTCATCTGCGAATTAAAGTAATAAATACAGTAATATTTGACTTATAGGGTCACCATGAGGATTAAAATAAGGGAACACATGTAAAGGACAGAGGCAGTGCATGGTACTCCAAATACAGTAGCCTTTCTACTCCTTACTAGTGTTATTATGCAAAACGCCTTTTGACTACCTTCCAATAAATATAGAGGCCACCAGTTAACTCTAAGCAATGTGATCAGTAAAGATTTTGCCTGTAAAAAGGCTGTTTGGGGGGGCGCCTGGGTGGCTCAGTGGGTTAAAGCCGTTGCCTTCGGCTCGGGTCATGATCCCAGGGTCGTGGGATCGAGCCCCATATCGGGCTCTCTGCTCTGCGGACAGCCTGCTTCCTCCTCTCTCTCTCTGACTCTCTGCCTACTTGTGATCTGTCTGTCAAATAAATAAATAAAATCTTTTAAAAAAAAAAGGCTGTTTGGTTGTCAGGAAGAGAAGACTATGGCCTTCAGTCCCTTCCCTGCATGAAAGGAGAGGCAAGAAGTCACCCACTCTTTCTTCTCCTAGCCCAGTTAATGGTTATTCCAAAGTCAGACAGTCAACAAATTCAGTTCTAAGGATGAGAACCAAGACTCTAAATGTGGCCACTCACTAAAAGAAAACTCTCCCCCAAGGCTACACAGCCCGGTGTCTTCCCAGCTCCAGGCTCCCCTCCCAGACAGCTTAGTCCTCCATCCTGTATCCTCCCAGGTTGCAAATCTGGAAGTGATCTGTAAGAAATTCCCTCTTTCTTCTTTCCTGCTGACCTCAGAAATGTTCTCACTTCTCTTCTCGGTAGAGCTGGGATTTCCTGGATACATACTGCTTTCCCAGGCTATTGTGGAAGGGAACTAGCAGGTGGGGGCCCGGGAGAAGAGGGAGATGGGGGGGCGGGCATCAGCCATCCCCTCCACATGAGCTGTAAGCTCTACTTCCCAGCAGCATTTGTCCCTTAAGATCTAGGTGAGAAAAAAGAGAATAGCTGGAGCTGGGCTGCCAGCCTTCCCCTGGGGAGAGGTAAGCAATTAGCAGAGCGCCCTGAGAAGCTCTGGGCAAAAACAACGTGTGTACCCACCCTATCAGGCAAAAGATGAACAGTGAGTGATGTGTGAGAACAAGAAAATTATATGGATTCTATTTTAAGATTAAAATGTGAATTAAAAAAACAACTTTAAAAAGATATTTTAATTTATGCCTAATATCCTTCTACTTGTATGAATTTGGGATTTTTTTTTTTCCTTTTGCAACTATTCTGAACAGAATTAAATTACAACTGCTATGGTTACTTATTATGGCTTAGAAAATTCCATTTATTTAGCTAAAAATAAATTTTTTTTCTTCCTTGGTTTTTAAACGTCCTTGAAACAACAATGAGTTAGAGAATAAAATGGAAGAAAGGGCCTCATTTGTATTAGCAACAAAAAAGATTTAATTCCTGGGAATAAACTTGAGAAATGAAAAACTACATGAAGAAGATTTTTAAAGCTACTGAGGGTCAAAAAGAAGACTTGAAGGGTATTTATGTTTTTAGATAAAAGAGACTTTATAAAGAGGTCAATTCTCCCTAAATTACCTCTAAATGTAAAAAAATACATATCACTTGAAAATAAGTTTTTAAAAAAATGATATGTACTGATTATAATATTAATATGAAAAAATAAACATGCCAAAGTATGCAGGAAAAAGAAAAACAAGGACTGGGGGTGGGGGGAGTGTCTGGGTGGCTCAGTCAGTTAAGCATCTGCCTTCTGCTCAGGTCCTGATCCCAGAATCCTGGGATAGAGTCCCCCGTGTCCTGCTCAGTGGGGAGCCTGTTTCTCCCTCTCCCTCTGCCTGCTGCTCCCCCTGCTTGTGTGAGTTCTCTCTCTGTCATAAAAATAAATAAAATCTTTAAAAAAAGAAAAAGAGAAACAAGGGTTAACCTAGCTGCATTAGATACTAAAATGTAAAGCTACAATCATTACAGAGGCATCCTACATGAATAGATAGAACAATGGAACAGAAATTGACTCAAATACAAAAAGAAACTTAGTATAAGATAAAACGATATTTCTTATCAGTGGAGAGAGATGCCCATTCAATAAATCCTGTTCAGGCAACTGAAGAGGTCTCTGGGAAGAAAATACTACAGTTGGATTCAAACCTTTCACCTTTTGCCAAAATTCAGATGGAGTAACATTTTTAGAAATAAGAAAGGGAAAGAAAATACTGAGCATACCAGAATAAATTGTCAGGTAATTTTTAAATATAATCTCAGACTAGGGTAGGTCCTTTGAAGCATAGAATAAAAGCCAGAGTCCATAAAAATTTGGATATATTCATAAAATCCAATACTTCTGTATGGCAAAACAATAACAAAACATTGGCAAAGTTGAAAGAAAAAAAACAAACTTTAGGAAAAATTGCAATACATATAACAGATAAAGGATACCTATAAATTAATAAGAAAAAGATCAGTATTTCAATAGAAAAGAGATAGTTTGTAGAAAAAGAAATAAATAGAATAAAGTTCTAGTTCACTCATAAGATATCATTTTCACCTGTCAGATTGGGTAAGATGAAATTAAATTCATTGTTGAAACAAGCATGGTAAATGGGCACTCCAATTTTACTGCTGAAAGTTTAAATCAGTGCAATACCATCATGGGCAATTTGACAGTATATATCAAAATCATAAATGGACCTATGTTTTAATGCAGCAATTCCACTTTCAGTGATTTATCCTGTTTGTGTGCTCGAGCATGTGTGAAATAATATGGGTACTAAGTTATTTAATACATAATTTTTTGTAATAGCAAAAAATTAGGAATAATCTAAATGCTTACCAATAGGAAATCTGTGAATTGGGGGTACAGCTCTATAATGGAACATTATGCAGCTGTCAAAAAGGATGAGGAAACTCTTTTATATACTGATGTGAAAGGATTTCCATGACCTATTGCAAAGTAAAAGGTAAACCAGAAACTGCAGTCATCAGTTGTCTCCAGAAAAGAAACAACTGGGAAAGAGATTTTCTCTTTCCATCCCTTTATTTTCAGAGATGTGCATGTTGTTAGTGTATTACTTAGTCTAGAAATAAATAAATAACATTTAAAATGAATAAAAGGCCTTGCCACTTTGATTGTTTTTAGGTAAATATTTCAGTATTTTATCTGGTACTTTGACCATCTTGATATAGCAAATAGCTAAAGATTTTCCAAGACTTCCATGTTATCATTGTCTTTATGGAGTTGGATTTTAAACATAAATCCTCCAAGCAAGGAGAATGCCAAATAAAGCCTATTTCTTCTGAATGTGCCATTTTCTACTGTGCTATGACCTGATTTGATGTTACAGGTTAGGGTTGGTAGATGGCAGAATTCTAACACAATCCCCAAGTTCTCTTGAGTTTTATTAGAACACAGCCCTGCCCCTCTGTTTACATATTTTCTGTGGCTGCTTTCCTTCTACAATACAGAGCTGAGTACTCACAAGCCCCATGACCCTGAAAACCTACAGTATTTACTATTTTCCCTTTATAGGAAAAGTTTCCCACCCCCTGGTTTAAACCACTTTTGAGTTGGGTCTCCTGTCACTTGCAGCTTAAGAGCATTCGCACAATATTGAGCTCTTTCATTCTGATGAAAAGTGAAATAACACTAAACTCAAACTGATAATAATGACTATGCATGTTTCAAGATAAACCTTCATTAAAATAGACTATACATACAGAAAAGTTTACAAATCATTATGGTACAGCTCCGTGCTTGTGTAACCACCACCAAACTCTAGGAGCTCGCTTTAGGAACTCTATCCCTCACCCCAAAGAAACCCACTTTTCAGATTTCTACCAGAATACATTTCCATAGACTCATTTTGACTGTTTACGGACTTCGGATAAATGGATTCATAGGCATGTGTCCTTTTGTGTCTGACTTCTTTTGGTCAGCATTTTGTTTGTGAAATTCATCTATGTTGTGTGTAGCAGGAGCTCATTCTTTCCCATTGCTATGCAACGTGCCATCATATAAGCAAACCACAGTTTATTTTTTTACTCTACAGTTGACGGACATGTAAGCAGTCTCTCATTTTTGACTGTTGTGACTAGTGCTGCTGTGAATAATATAACTTTTTGGTGCATGTATATACCTTTATTTTTGTCACATATATTTATCATGTATATTTATCACACATAAATATATTTATATTTATCACACATATTTATCATATACATGATAAATATATATAAGTATATATATAAATATATTTTAAATATGTAAGAATAAAAGTGTATATTTTATCTATTATGTGCATATAACTTGTATACATCGTTGAGTGTTATTGTGGGCCATCCATACGTGATTTTTACTAAGGATATACAAGTGATTCCATGTCAGAAAATGTTCCACTGAACAGAAATTTGGTCTTCTTCCCATTTTACTTTGACAGAGAGATTCATTCATTCAGCAGAGTATCAGGCTCAAAAGACCACACACAAACAGACGAATAACCAAGAACTGAAAAATTGAAACAATTAACCAATAAGCTAATTTCCCCTCCAAATCCACACCAGTACTTTAAGGAAGCTGCAAACTGCCGTCTTAGAGACTAATTGTTTAAGCAGTTGAATTCAAATCAGTACTTCCTTTGGAACACTGGGAAGGCTCAGATGGTCTTGGCATGCCATTGAGTCACGGTATGTTTTCTTTACTTTGAGGAAAAAAGTGATGAAAGTTATAAATGGATGGGATGGAAAGGAACATCCGTGGACCCAGAGCTCCAAAATCCAAGGCAGAATCTTGGCAGTTAAGCTCCAGCTTAACTTTCCTATTTGGCAACCTTGTTATAAAGAAAGGCCCCGTAAAATCAAGATTTCATCAGAGGGTACCTCCCCTTCCAGCCATCTCTGACTGGTACTTGTGTCTAGTGGCTCCCACCTCTACTCAGGCAGCATTCTCCAAGGACCGGAAAACAGCGTTATCTATGTTTTTTGACCAAGCAACACCCGAGGGGTGCATCAAGAGCATATTGTCTTATACATATCAAGAAAAAGAAGAGAACCACGAGTCTACAAAGGCAATCAGGAGACCGATTATTAGGCATGAACATCTGATTGCAGTTCTTTTTCCACTCATTGTTATTACCAAACCAGTAGAGAAGATTCAATCTGATAATTATCAGGATGAGTCATCAGTAGCCACAGAGTGCTAGGGTCAAACTCAGGGCTCTGTGGTTTTGAGCTAGTGTCCTCCCAACAAGACAGCAAATTGCAAATCGAACTATTTTGTCTTGTTTCTCCAGTTTAGCCAACTATGAAGTAAAGATTTCTTTAAGAAAGAAAGGAAGAGAGAGAGAAAGAGCAAGAAAAAGGAAGGAGGGGAGGGAGAAGAAAAAAGGGGGTGGGGGTAAGGGAAAGCAAGCATCTGAAGGGATACTTCACCACCCCAAATGTCCAGAGCAGTATGGAGCATGTCTTCTATCCCCAGTGGTCTGCTCCAGGTACAGTAGGGCATATCCCAGGGCTTTCTTCAACTTTCCTTAGAAACTTCAGTATCTCTCTCATCCTCCAAGGGCCATTGACAGCCGGTTAGCTATGAGGCAGCCCTTCTGTCCCAGAAGACGTTGCCACCACGGTCCTGCTCTAGGACTGATCATGAAAGTCTAAAGAGAAAAGGAAGTGGAGAAAGGGATTTTTTTTTTTCTCTCTGCAGCTTTGTAACTGAACAATACACAGGAGAACCAAGCAGAACATTCTAAGCTTTGGAGTACAGATAGAGCAGCCCTATGTAGCCACCTTGTCTTGGGCGGTATTGTCGGATTTTCAGTATTCAATCCCACCATTAAACCAAAATAATTCGTCTCCTGATTTTAATTGAGAGAATATAGTCACAGAATTCTACTGGTAGTTTACAGATACCTTTAGCAATCTTTAGGTTCTGTATCATGCATAATCCTTTCTGTTTTACAAAGCTCTTGGCTCTCAGAGGCTGCAAACAGTGTCCTACTTTAATTTTGAAAATCTCATTTTTCAGGGTGCCTGGGCAGCTCAATGGGTTAAGCCTCTGCCTTGGGCTGAGGTCATGGTCTCAGAGTCCCAGGATCGAGCCCCGAATCGGGCTCTCTGCTCAGCAGGGAGTCTGCTTTCCCCCTCTCTCTGCCTGCCTCTCTACCTACTTATGATCTCTGTGTCAAAAAATAAATAAAATCTTAAAAAAAAAAAAAAAAAGAAAATCTCATTTTTCTTCTAAACTCCTAGAAGAGAACTTCTCCTGCCCACCCCCTGACCCCCAGTTTTTAGGAGCACTTATCTTGAAAGCTTTTTGCAGAGATTTATTACTCTTTGTCACACTCTTGTAAGGTGGCTAAGGTCTGTTATCCCCATTTTATTGCCAAGGAAACTGAGATAGTGAGAAGTTGAGTGGTTTGCCGAAGGTCATGCACTGAGTCAGGAGCAAACTAAGAACTCGGTGTTCCCGGCAGCCCCGCCAACCTCAGCTGCCTCGCCTCTGTTTGAACTGCCTGGAAAATAGGCTTTCAAGAGGGCGCCTGGGTGGCTCAGTGGGTTAAAGCCTCTGCCTTCGGCTCAGGTCATGATCTCAGGGTCCTGGGATCGAGCCCCATGTTGGGCTCTCTGCTCAGCGGGGAGCCTGCTTCCCCCCCCCTCTCTCTGCCTACTTGAGATCTCTGTCAAATAAATAGATGAAATCTTAAAAAAAAAAAAATAGGCTTTCAAGAATTCTGACGGGTACATTGAAACTCTACCAGCTTTATTTGTTAATGGTGACTTCGTAACTGCATATACTCACGCTATTCATTGACCTGCAGCCAAAAGCCATTCATTTACTAGATGCACGGGCCAAGAAGGACTATCCCCCTCCCTTTTCACTGATTATAATAGAACACTCCCCTGTGACCGCACGAGAGCACAGTAATACCGGACACCGAAGTAAAATCATGCGTTGTCCTTTCCGTCTCGAAGAGAACGAATCTCTCGATTCCATACAAGCTCCTGATCATGGCCTCTGTCACGCAACCCCAACCTCGCGTTCCAGTCTGGTAGGCCACCTTCAGCCACCCAAGTGCTTCTGAGAGTGAATCACCCTGCCTTCTGGTCTTTCCAATCCCCTCTTCACTCTACCTTCCTGTATCCCCCAAGAACCTTCAAGGCTCATTTTAAGAATCACCCCCCTCCCCCCAAAGCCACTCCCTACTTCCCCACCAACCCTGGGGCCTGTTTCTTTTAAGTCCTTATCTGACGCCATCATCTTTCACAGTCTAAGTTATTGACTAGCGCTGTGCCCCGGGAGTGCAGAAACTACCTACAGGCACAGAAGGCTTTATTCATCTTCCGCATGGTCTGAGATGGAAAACGTAGTTCCAAAACAGAGTTTAGAACTGCTTACTAAAAGGGTGGGCAAACTTTCTGCAAAAGATTAATTAGGAAATATTTTTGACGTTCCCAGCTATGAACAGTTGCTGTTGATTCTTCTTTGCTTTCTTTGTTGCAACCCTTTAGAAACATAAAAAATACCCTTACCTCCCAGGTCAGCTGGGGGATGGATTGGCCCTAGGGCCATAGTTTGCCTGACCCTGGCTTAGTAAATATTTCTTGCATTATCATCAATGATCTTGGGTTATGCTGGAAATTACTTATTTTGTATTTTCAGACATTTTTGCATAACTGGTGATACTTTTACTGGTTAAAAAATGACAGTATTTGTGGGGCACCTGGGCAGCTCAGTCAGTTAAGCATCTGCCTTTGGGTCAGGTCATGCTCTTATTTTTTTTTTTTTTAAGATTTTATTTATTTATTTGTTAGAGAAAGAGAGAGAGCGAGCACAGGCAGACAGAGTGGCAGGCAGAGGCAGAGGGAGAAGCAGGCTCCCTGCCAAGCAAGGAGCCCGATGTGGGACTCGATCCCAGGACGCTGGGATCATGACCTGCGCCGAAGGCAGCTGCTTAACCAACTGAGCCACCCAGGCGTCCCAGGTCATGCTCTTATGATCTCAGGGTCCTCAAATGGAACCTCGAGTTGGGCTCCCTACTCAGTAGAGAGTCTGCTTCTCCCTCTTCCCCGCCACTCCTCTACCCCTGCTTGTGCTCTCTAATACATAAATAAAATCTTTCTAGAAAATGAGAGTATGTGTAAGGGAATATACTTTCTTCCATTTTTCTAATATTATGAAAGATCAATGGTGCACAGAGTCCTAGTACATTTTTATATGCTTAACTTCTCGTATTTTTTTTTCGTTTGTTTAAGATTTTACCTATTTATCTGAGAAAGAGAGAGAGAACAAGCAGTGGGAGTGGCAGAGGGGGAAGGAGGAAAAAGTCTCCCAGTTGAGCAGGGAGCCTAACACAGGGCTCTCTCCCAGGACCCCGGGAACATGACATGAACCAAAGGCAGACACTTAACTGACGGAGCCAACCAGGCGCCCCAACTTTTGATACTTTTAAATGAAATTCCCTACTGAGGTATCTGTATTTATTTTAAAAATCCAAACGGTTAAAAACCTGGGTTCAATCCAGCATTTATGTATGTGGAAGCATGAATTTGCAAGATCCATGCATGCCTCTTTTTGCGTCATACAAGGGCCAAATTCCATCACCTTTACAGAAATTCTGCCAGAGCTACTGAGGCCTCACGGCTTTTTTAGGAAGCAGGATAATAAAACTAGCTCTGCAACACTGATAGGATTGTTTTTTTAAGGTGTTGCAAAATGTTTCATTTGTCCCGTCAATGATTGCCATGAAGCAGGATCTTGGACGAGTTAATATTTATAATGCCTGAAAATCTAGAAAGGACAAAGAAACGGTCCCTTTCAAGTGTCACTGCCCTGGGTTACTGTTTAGTGCCCACACGATAACACCCTTACCACCTCCCCAGCCTCAGGAATACTGCAAAGTAATAAGCATGAACTGTTTAGTCATTTCCTGCGTCACGTTCGTCAGACATCATACTCTTCCCCTATTACCATATCTAACCGAGTTACAGTTCAAACAGCCGGTTTCCATATCAGCAGCTGTTTGGTTTAATATCTTTGCAGCAAAGGTGCCATAGGGAGCCTTTCGAAAACCCTCATGTTAATATGCAGCCTGTCTTCCCAAAGAGATCCAGCTGAGACTAGTGTCCCAGTAATTTGCCAGAGTGTGTGATTCATGAAACTTTTGCATATGAAATTCTCTTAAAGATGTCACATCTGAAAACCTCAGTGAAATGTAATTGTGTGTTGGAGGGCATGTCATGATTTTATTGGTATGCTAGAGGTTAGTCTGTCCTGGGAGAACATGTACACACTATAATGGATGGCGGCTCAGCCTGTTTGAAAGCGAGGTCTGCAGAAGTATCATAATCCCAGCTTCGAAGACGGCATTAAGAAGCCTGTTGACTGGGGCGTCTGGGTGGCTCAGTGGGTTAAAGCCTCTGCCTTTGGCTCAGGTCATGATCCCAGGGTCCCGCATTGGGCTTTCGCTCAGCGGGATCCTCCTTCCTCCCTCTCTCTCTGCCTGCCTCTCTGCCTACTTGTGATCTCTGTCTCTCAAATAAATAAATAAAATCTTTAAAAAAAAAAAAGAAGAAGCCTATTGACTTCTCCCTTTTGATGAGGAAGCCATGTTTCAAATAGAGCTCTGTTAGCTAGGTGACCAATTGAGGAAGCAGAAAACAGCAAGAAGGAAGGTATAAAATTATCTTCAAAATCAGAGCTATTTAACACATAATTAAAAATTATGGTCAAAAACAGTACTGAATTTTATTAAAAATAATCTTGTCCTCTAAAAATGAAGCTGGATCTACCATAATTTTTTGTTGTTGTTGTTAAGATTTATTTATGAGAGAGAGAGAGAGCTGGAGGGAGGAGCAGAGGAAGGGAGTCTTAAGCAGACTCTGTGCTGAGCACGAAGCCTACCCCGGGGCTTGATCCCAAGACCCTGAGCCAAAACCAAGAGTTGGAGGCTTAACTCACTGTGCCACCCAGGTGCCTGTGATCTACTGTAAATTTTTAAAATACCCTTGTCCCATTAAAAGACAATGCGCTTTCATGCTAGAAATAGCCATAATTTAAAAAATACATATCATTTGATATTTACTTATATTTTATATTGAGAAAATGACATTATATTTAAAATGGCACATGTTATGATGAGTGCTGGGTGTTACACACAACTAATGAATCATTGAATACTACATCAAAAACTAATGTACTATATGTTGGCTAAGTGAACAAAATTTAAAAAATGGCTTTTGAAAATGAAAAATACAATAAACAGAAATTGTGCTAAATTAAATTGTATTTTCCAAAGTTTGAACTACCCTGGTGAAGCACTATTTCCTATTCTATTGTTGGTTTTCTGCTGTTTGTTTCAGATGTTTTGGAAGTAGATGAGAACAGTAGAAGACACATTATTTCTTTGGTTTTTAATTCTTAGTTTGGATAGGTCTGGATTCGGAGTCTATTAGGTTGAGTCTTGAAACTGCCACTTATTTAGGTCAAAAATAATCAAATATTGGCAGTTTCATAGGTGGTTGCTGGCTACCTCCTCAATATTTCTCCTTTGTTATCCTTATGATACTGTCTTTGACTCTTGTCAACTGGCCATGGGTAATCAAATAGTTATAGGACAGAAATTTATTCTTGCATAATAAATAGGACAATAGGTAATAATAGATAATAGATAAAAGATGAAGACAGATAATGATGGATAATAAATGCATAGATACTAGATAGATAATAATACATGACAGAACACAGAAGAGTACTTTATCCCTTCCAGTCTTTTGGAAAAAACAATAGAAACGTTCTCTTTTGCAAAGTAAGCAAACATTCTTTTTTTTTTTTTTTTAAGATTTTATTTATTTATTTGACAGAGATCACAAGTAGGCAGAGAGGCAGGCAGAGAGAGAGAGAGAGGAGGAGGCAGACTCCCTGCTCAGCAGAAAGCCTGATGCGGGGCTTGATCCTAGGAACCTGGGATCATGACCTGAGCTGAAGGCAGAGGCTTTAACCCACTGAGCCACCCAGGCGCCCCTGAACATTCTTTTAATGCCCCAAGTCAGGGGTTTTGAGGTCCTCCATTTATTTTCTTTATGAACTGATCATAATGTTAATAGCAGTTAACATTTATTGAATACTTTACTAAGTGCCAGTGTCTGTAACAGGATATTTCCATTTTCTCATTTCTTTCTCAAAACAACTCTGCTTGGTAAGTATTAGTATTATCATCCCTGTTTTACAGATGCAACTTTTGGGAGAGCAAGAGGAGCCTTATGTTTTATTTGATTAAGTGGAGGGAAGACTGGAGAGATGGAGAAAAATTTTAGCCAGTCGACCTCCCTATCTTTATGTCAAATAAACATTGCCTTAGTGTCAAAATCTGGGAATCTCTGTTGATGTGGTTTGATTGAAGATTATACTTGAATTTGAACTTTAAAATCTTACTTTGTGCTATGGTGATATGACCCCAGGACTTAATTTACCTCTCAGTATACCATTATCCTTCCCTGCAAAATAACATAATATTATCTACCTCACAGAGGCATTGAGATTTCTGATATTTGACATCTTCAGATAAAGATGAATACAAAATAGTATAACCTATTCCAAAACTGGAGAGAACCACTCTTTGGTGATTCTGCTTTCATAATAATTGCTGTTTCTCATTTGTTAGTTTATGGCAACAGATGGACAAGGAAAAAAAAAAAACTAGAATCCATAGAAAACATTCCAATAGATATCAGTTTTATAGATTTATAGTTTCTTTTCATAAACTGTACTGTTCAATAAAGATAACAAAAATCTTTGCCATATAAAATGCATTTTTACAGGTGTAGAGAATTTTAATAATTTACATCCTCTGTACATCCTCCACATTGTATATTTCAAAGAATAGGAAAGCAAAACAGACAGAATTATTGCTACTCTCCAAAGAGCATATGTTTATGAGAACCTTGCTACAAAACCTAATCAGCCACATGAAAATGATATATTTTTCTGAAGATTGCACATGAGTCAACAGCACAACTAGACAATGTTGTTTTAATTCTCCAGGTTGCAGAATTATCCAAAGAAAAGGGAGCTGATTTTTTTAAATGATAGCTAAAGACATCTTTGAAGACAGTTGAATCTGGGTTGGCAAGGCAAAAAGTCAAACAGCAGATCAAAACAAGAGAAGAAAACTGACTAAAATAAAAGTGATGATATGTTCATGTAATTTAAACATTCAAGTCTGTGTAAATGAATTAAAAATTTTCTCTGAAAGGTTCTGGTAATTGCTCACCAGTTGTTAGATAAACCAAATAGTTTAAAACAAACAATCTGTAGAGGTTGAATTAAGGTCCTAGTTTTTAAAATGTGATTAGCAAGGCAGATGGTGATAAAAATTATCACTAAGTAATGATTATAGACACAGCTAAATCAAACTGCCCAACTGGTAGTGCCCATTCTTTGCCGACTACGAATGTCTCTGTCTGCGCCTCCCTCCCATCCTGTCATTTCACACTCCTTTTGTTCCACAAGGAATGAAGTTGTTTATATATGGTACACCTGAGGAGAGAGGACACTCTAGGGAGTTGGGACACGGGGATAAAGACCCGTTCCTAAGATTCCACAACCACTTACATTATTCGCATATACAACTTGACTCTAATTTAGAGAAGCACTTTTCATGAGAACATTATATTACCAAGATTTAAATACTTGCTTTTTCCAAATTAGCTAACTCACTTTCCCTCAGATTAGCTAGTTTACAAAAGAATATAATTGATCAGTGAAAAAACAGATCTGTCTAATGAGTGAACTCTGGAATAGGCTTCTGGGTATGGAGAAGCATTAACTCATACAAATAAGTTGGAACAATGACTCCGGCTGGGAAAAGAACAGAGAGGAAACAAGCAGTTGCCTAGGGCAGTGAATTAGCAAGGGCAGCAGACTCTCCAAGTGGCTTCCATGAGAGCAAACACAGCCTTTGAATTTGGATAGTGCCCACTTTGCTTGAGGTAGGAGAATCTGTAAATCGGGTACTCACTGGAGAAGTGAAGCAGACACTCCACTGAGCTCAGTGGGTGGATGACAGATGGATGTTTTAAAAGCGAATATTCAGAGTTCAAGGTGCACTTTAATGCTTTCACTAGTACGGCTCCATAGGCATGTGTGGTGTTGGCTGTAGGCCAACCTTGCCTTCTGGCCCTTCCCTCCAGCCCCACACAGGCTGCAGAGTATGAACCAAATGGCAATCACCAGTAACAGAGACTGTCTTTGCTCTTGACTTCTGGAAGGCTTAGCATTTATTTTTTATTTTTTTATTTTTTTGGTTTTTTGGTTTTGCTCCTCCCCTCCCCACGCACCCCACCCTCTGCCAACTACTACTGGCAAGTGAGTTGGGCTACTGGGTATCTATATCTGGCAGTTCACCACATTTCCTTACCCACATTTTTTTTTCTTTCTCCAAACTCACTCCATTTTATCTCCTTCTTGGACAGAGCATCTATTTGTATAAACAGCTTCAAATCTCTCTGTGGAAAGCAGCAAACAGATAAATACATAAGACAGATGCACAATATGATAGACTGTAAGATCTGAGAGTCCTTTTGGCTAAGCCAAGACATCACTCGTTTAAATTTTGTTAACCCTAGAGACTCTAAGTGTGAGTGAACACCTCAAGGACTCATGTTGACTGGCTCACCAACTTGGGTCAAAAGAGAATTTAAGAAGAGAATGATTTGTTGGATGACTATAACATTAATGAGAGCCCGTAAGAAATAGTTTTCATTTCCTTCATTGAACTTCCTAGCCATTCTCTGAGCAGTTTTCCTTTCTTTAGCTAAAAAGCAAAATAGTGCTGGAAGCTGGGTTTTTGGTTTTTTTTTAAAGATTTTATTTATTTGTTTGACAGACAGAGATCACAAGTAGGCAGAGAGGCAGGCAGAGAGAGAGGGGGAAGCAGGCTTCCTGCTGAGCAGAGGAGCTTGGGATCATGACCTGAACGGAAGGCAGAGGCTTTAACCCACTGAGCCACCCAGGTGCCCCTGGAAGCTGTTTTTAAAACGGGCTTCAGGGGCATCTGGGTGGCTCAGCCTTTAAGCTCTGCCTTGGATCAGGTCATGATCCCAGACGGAGCCTCCCCACCAGGCTCCCTCCTCAGTGGGAAGCCTGCTCTCCCTCTCCTCCTTTCTTGTATTCCCTCTCCCATCATCTCTCTTTGTCAAATAAATAAATAAAACTTGTAAAATAAACAAACAAACAAACAAACCAGGCTTCATTTGGCTAGACTGTTCCTATCGATCTCCCCTGACATTGTATATCATGCTTCATTATACTTGGGGCATCATTTCAAGAGAGCTGGTAGAATCCAGTGTTCATTTGTAGCTTCATTAGGTGGTTGAGTAAATCTAGCAAATCTTGTGGCTGTTTGGTAGGTAATTATAAATCTCTCTGCTGGGGCTCGGCTCTCACCAAGCTCAGGAAGAGGTAGGTCTTAGTCACTAACAGACCTGCCACTAACAGACCTCGGGGAAATCACTCAGCTGCTCCTGGCTCCCTGATCTTTAAACCGAGGGGTATGAAGCAGATCATGATAACAGGCTTGGAGAATTCACCCTCTGCTTTCACAATCATTAACTCTTTTGATCTTTATAGCAACCCTGAAAGGTGGGCAGGACCGTTGTTATTTAGCAGAAGAGGAAATGGAGGCTCAGAGATTGAACGTGTCTCAGATCTGAGAGCAATTAAAATAGAACACCTGAGACCAGAACACAGTTCTAATTCAAGATCTGCTTTGTTGCAGTTATAACATAATACGGCTCTACTGGAATCTCTTACCTTGCCCAGTATGTGCAGAAGAGAGAGAAATATCCCTTAGTGCCTCTACTGGGCCAGAGGCTGAACACACTATTGGTCTGATCCCTGATAGACTGACTTTTGATCTTGTAAAAGAATGTATAGTCTAACTCTAGTGAGAGCCAGCCAACTGACTGGGGGGTCAGGATTTGGGTGAGACTGGGCTGAACCAGCATTGCCTTGCTTTAGGCAGAGCACCTAGCAACAGAGCTACCCCAGGTGGTTCCACATGGTAGCATATGCTCAACCTTTTAGAAAAGGCCACAGTCTGATTTAAAAACAAAATATCCAAAATTTCTATTATGAGCTTCCTAAATTCCCGTTAAATAAAAACGCAGAATTTTCCTCTCTCCTCTTCCGACGCTGACATTTTAAAATATCATTTTCCTATTTCATTTCCTATCTTTAGAGAGGAAACTGTAACAGAAAGAACCCCATTTGGAATTCAAAAAAACTGGTCCTCAACTCTGCACAATTCACTTCTGTGACTTCAGGCAAGTTAACCTCTAGAGGCCTATTTCTGCACAGGAAACCTAGGGGCTTTCCTATCTCAGCTTTGAGATCTCTTCCAACTCTCAAATTCTGATTCATTTCTAACTTAGGTTTCTCTTATTTCATGTTTGCTATTTGTCCTATAGGGTGCTAATTCATCCTGGTAAGCCTAGTTTAATTTCTAGTTGATAATATTTTTATTACTGTATCTATAATATCAGCAACAGGATCCCATTTCTGATGGACTCTGCTTTATTCTTGGGTATAACCTGAACATCATTTATCATATTCTGACAAATGTTATAAGTATCACTGTGCTTATCACTTGCATCAGTTAGCATGAAAAATAAGACAACTCCAACTGCCTTAAACAATTAAAAGGATTTATCAACTCATAACTGAAATTAAGTAGATATGCAGCTTCAGGCAAGGCTTGATCAGGGTTCTCCATCCATTTCTCTATGATTTTGTTGACTCTACCTATCGTTGTTCATAACTTTTATCCTCAGACAAATAGCAAGAGGCTGCAGTGATTCTGGGCCTTTTATTCATACCCAACAGGGGCTCTAGGAGGAACACTCCACTATCTATTCTCTATTTTAGGAGAGGAAACATTTCCTAAAACCCTGAGAAAACTCTCTTTTGTGTCTCATTGGGCTAAACTAGGTCACACAATCATTCCTAAACCAACCACTGTGGCCTGATGAGTGCCTGAACCAGTCATGGATGAGGGGGTGGTGGTTACAATAATAGTCTTACACCAATCAGAACCCACCTTTGGAACTGAAGTACAAACTCTGAATTATATCTGGTCTTCATAATGGTGCAAGAGACGGTGTTGGTGAATCAGTCTCATTGTTCCATTTTATTCTGCCTATTCAACTCTAAGAACTTGGGGGTCAAGATTGCATTTTCCAACCCTTTGCACGCTAGGCACCAAGTTAATGTTTGTTAAATTTAATTGAATTTCAGGTAGTGGCAAAGGCGAGTTAAAACAGAAAACAACACATAGTTCTCCTTACCTCTTTCTCTCTATTCTATTATTGTAATGGCATGCTCCCTAACTTTCCCCACTATTTATATGTTACCCCTCTTATTTTTAGCCAAAAGTTTTACTTAGTCTGAAGATAACCAAATATTTCCTGAATAATAAGTCTCTGAATATGCATATTCTCTAAATTTGAATATAAGCCTATTTGCAAATCTAGCACTTACATTTAGAGTGTTGTTGGCAGAACTCTGAAAATCAGTTTTTCTTTTTTTCTTTTTTAATGGAAAAATGTACTACAGCAGAAGGATTTGTTTTCCACAAAGCTGAACCAACTTTTTTGATTTCAATGATTTTGATACTTCCATCTATACTTACATAGTCATAAAATATAAAATAAATTTTAAAAATCGGAGTTTACTGGTTATATAATCCTCTGCCATTAAATATAAATTGAATTTAGGACTGAAAGGTCCATCTCATTAAAAAGAAGGGGTTGTAGGAGGGTGTGGAAGTGCTTTCGATTAAAATCCTGCTGGGGCGCCTGGGTGGCTCAGTTGGTTAAACATCTGCCTTTGGCTCAGGTCATGATACCGGGGTCCTGGGATCCGAGCCTCGCATTGGGCTCCCTGCTCAGTGGAGAATCTTCCTCTCCTTCTGTCCCTGCTTGTGCACGCTCTCTCTCTCTCTCTCTCTGACTTTCTCAAATAAATAAATAAATAAAATCTTAGAAAAACAAAAATCCTGTTGCCGGGGCTCCTGGGTGGCTCAGTTGGTTAAGCGCCCACTCTTGATTTCAGCGCGTCATGATCTCAGGGTCCTGATCAGGAAGTCTGCTTGGGGCTTGTCCCTCTCCTTCTGCTCCACCTCCCCACCTTCTCCTCCCCTCGTCCCCCTGCCACCCATGCCCTCTTGTGTGTGCAAGCTCTCATGCTCTCTAGCGCACTTTCTCTCAAAGAAATAAATAAATAGATAGATAAATAAAATCTTAAAAATAAAACCCTGTTGCCAACCAAGCCAGGCGCACCTGTGTTTCTCTAGCCCCTCTCCCATTCCAGCCCCTCAGGCAGCCCCATTCTCTCAGAAAGTCCACAGGCGCCTAGAGCCTGGCAGGAGTTTACGGCTGGTAAGTGACAAGAACAGGAAGCCCCCGTATGGATTTGGTAGCACCTCTTTCTAAAACAAGACCACTGGCAACTGGCTGATCAGGGCCGGACATCAGGGAGTGCAGGAAGGATCCCGAACCTCCCAATTCAACAACTCAGGTTTGTCCTCTAGGAGTCTTTCCTGAGTGCATACTCTATGTCAAGTTCAGCCTTGTAAGAGGAAGACAGTCCCGGCGCTTGAGGAAGGGAGATGGACAAAGAAACAGGCAGTTACAATCCAGCTGGGTAAAGTTCGTGGAAGAGGTCAACCCAGGGCGCTGTGATAGGGCATGTGGGGAGGGCCCCCTCATTGCCTTAACTCCAGGGGCGCCATCCACCTAAAGCACAACGTCAATGGTGCCTGCAGTTGTGCATCATGGCAGCCCTGAGCCGCGCCCCGCTTTAGGCTGGGGGCGGAAGACTTCCCAGTAGAAGGGAGATTCAAGTTGAGGTTTAAAGGAAGAAGGGGAAATCATTTGGACAATTCACACTAGGCTCAGGCGGGCGGATGCACGTACACGCTGTAAGCATACCCCAACCCTTAAAGAGAAGTGTAGACCGCACATCCTCGGGTGAGTCCGTGGAAAAGGAGCATTCCCGTCTTGTCTTGGCCCTCTCCTATCATGAGCTGCTTGAATGGATATGAGCCTTAGGTCTTGTGGAGAACTCGTAGGTACTTTATCAGTAATTGTCTTGCTGAGTCCTTAAATATCTGCTGACCCTGGAGAATTTGGTGGGGGGGGGGGGGTAGTCCAAACACAGGGCATGTCTTGGCATGAAGACAGGTTGGTACCGTGCATAAAAACTGGTATAGTTAACTATATGAAAAAGCCAATCCTTCCTCATTTTATAAAGTTTCACCACAACTTGTGTTGGGCAGCCCAAACTACCTAAAAAATATCAAAAGTAAAGAATTAGTAAATGTCAAAATAATTTTATTTGCTGGATATCTGACCTTTGAGAAACTCACTCCCAGAATTCAAGAACCCAACTCAGCACAGGTTTTAATAGAAGCGGTTGGATGGAAGAAAGTCAAGCACGTGGAACAATGTTCCATCTACACTGATGGATGTCTCAAATAACCTGAACTGACAGATATGAAATGAGATCATAAAAACAGCGGCATCTAAAAAATGTGTTAGTTACAACATTTCTGCAGCCCCACATTGCAACGCTGTATCATCATTAGAAAATCTGGAATCATATTAAATTTGATTACCAGTTATTGTCATGTTTTTGCCCTAAGTCACAGTCCTGCTTCTATCTCTTTGGGTTTTGAAACTGAAATTGCTGGAGCTGGGCTCTTAGGATACCTGCTTGTAAAGATAAATTATGGACTATGGAGTCATTTGGGGGACCATTCGTGAGATAAGTGCTGATAGTTCCAGAAGCATCCCTAGAGAAAAGGTAATTTTTATGGAATAAATTTTACCCCTGGATGAATGTCTCCTCCAGTGTTATTAGAACTTCCATGAGCTTAGGTGAAGCGCAGTATTTTAGGCTGATAGTGTCAAAGTGATGTCAAAGTCCTTTGGGCTTGTAGGAGTTCGTTGCCGTTTTCATCTGTCTGTCTTTGTAACACTGAGTCCTAAGAGAAAAATCTGAAGTCTCCATTCTTTTTATCCCACCATAGAAGTTGAGTTGTGTATAATGTCTGGATGATGACTTTTCACTCCAAACTGTGCGCCTGAGAAAACCATTCTAATTTCAGTCACAAGTGTGAGAGTTTTGCTGTGGCTGTGGGACGATTACACATGTCCACATATACGGGTGTACCTATGCAGAGACACACCTAGCAGAGACACAATGGCAGCAAAGGACCCCATGGACAGTTTGGAAGGTGTGTCCAGCCTGAGGCAGAATTTGCAAAAAAAGGAAAAATAGACTTGCTTGACCCGATCAAGGTTCTAACATCTACACAAGAGAAAGCCTGTCTTTTTTTTTTTTTTTTTTAACTTTCACTTCCCCTACAGGCAATCCTATTTCCTCAAGTTCATTACCAGATTAGGGATTCTGCAGTTGCCCTTAGGATGAACACACATTCTTCCTTCATCACCAGCCACTTTATCTTATGCAAAACAGAACTGCTTTAAAACCTTGAGTTTTGCAAGGTGATCTTCTTTTCAGACAGAGGAGTACATTCTGCTTATACTTACACAGGACTTTCAGTGCGGACATGCAGATATATGTGAATTTTGACTCATCAATAAATACAAAAATCCCATTATTGTCCCTTTTTTATTCATTATCTATCAACTCTCTGGGTAAGGACTCTTTTCTTACCACGGTACATAATCAAAGACACAGGCAGTTAAAATTTTTATAACAAAAGCTAGGTTCATTTTTCAGTTTGCAAGATGATTTCGTTGTTACAAATTACTGAAGAAAGCTTATGTCAGAACGTCAACCTTGAAAAGCCACATTTGAAAACCCACGCTAACACCAACTCTTTTATGCCATTATTTATAAGAGGCTGATGGCATTTTATAAGTGGAAGGGACCATAGTGATCACCAAGGCACAGTGGAGGCAATTCTTCCAAAGTATAACAAATTCTACTATTAGAACAGATAAAGCAAGCAATGCTAAAAAAATAAAAAATAAAAAACAACAACAAAAAAAACAAAACCCACTAGATCCATATAGTTTTCTGAAGCCACTCATCTGAACCAAACAAAAGCATTTCTACATCTGTGTGCCTTTTAAACAACTTACTGAAATATAACATGTATTGAGAGCTCTCCATTCCAAGATTATGGCAAAGCTTAGAAATAAATGAAAATTTTTAGCAGATCATCTGTATTCTTCAGAGGTCTTTTCTACTTAGCTGGGACCCTTAATGTATCTCTATGGCTGAAATCTTTCTGTATATCCAGACAGGAAGAGTGAGCAATTATTAAAATTTTCACTCAAAAAGTCTGACTGTAATTTTTTTGGTATGGTAGATGTGACCATATGTATGCTAAAACAACGAAGATATTTAAATTCTGTTCTAGTCTGTCTCCTTGGTATCAAAAGTCGAAATCTGTTGAAAGGATGAGGTTAGCACTCACATTATACATACGTGCCCGGGAGCACATACATATCCGCACAAAGCTTACTAGAGACACAATAACAGCAAAGTGTTCCATGAGCAGTTCAGAAAATGTGTCTGGCCTGAGACAGAATTTGAAAGAAAAAAAAAAAAAAAAGACAAAGAACTTTTCAACCTGCTCGGGGCTCTGACATCCACATAAGAGAAAGCCTGTGACTTCTTTACTTTCCATATAGGCTATTATATGTCCTCAAGGAATTCATTCCCAGATAGGGATAGCAAGTGTATTAGCTTGCTAGGGCTTCTGCAACCAGGACCAAAAACTGAGTGACTTAGACAACAGAAATTTACTGTCTCACAGTTTTGGAGGCTAGAAGCCTAGGTCTAGGTGATAGCAGGGATGGTTCCTTCTGAAACCTATGAGGGAAAATTTGTTCCAGGCCTCTCTCCTAACTTCTGGAGGATTACTGGCAATCTGGCATTCCTTGGTTTGTATATACATCACCTCAGTCTCTGCCTTCACCTTCACATGGGATTCTCCCTCTGTGTGTGTGTGTGTGAGCGAATGCACACTTCTGTATCTGTGTCCAAATTTCTCCCTTTCAACCAATCATATGGGTTCAGGCCCACCCTAATGACTTCATTTTAACTTGATTAATTAGATCTGTGATGACTCTGTTTCCAAACAAGCTCACATTCTGAGGTCCTGGGGGTTAGGATACGGACATAGGAATCGGGGGCGGGGCGGGGGGGGGGGGGAGGAGAGACACAATTCAAGCCACAGGACTGAGAAAAAGTAACCCAGCTGCCCAACAATTTTCTCTAGTGATGGAGAATAAAGGGAAACAGTAAAAATAAAATAAAACATATTGATAAAAGCAAAATAAATGTCCACTCATCACAACTAGTGTCCTGGTTCACAAGAATACTTACTGAGCGCCTACATGGAGTAGGCACTCCCTAATTATGAGATTAACTGAAATCCCCATGTTGTGATTTTTGAGAGAAATAAAAGCTCCCACATCATATAGCTATAGCTAATAAGTGTGATCTAGTATTTTTCACTAAATGAAAAGGAGTGAAACCACAGAATCATGAACTATGATTCTGTGAACTGAAGGGGACTCTAAAAGCTATCTTGAGTCATGGATGGCAGATCAGAAACTGAAATTTTGATCCCTGATTTTGATTTCTTTTTTTTTTTAAGAGTTATTTATCTTTTTTTAGAGAGAGGAAGAGAAGGAGCGTGTGCTTGGGGGGAAGAGGAGGCAAAGGGAGAGGGAGAGAACCTTAAGCAGCCTTCTTCCTGTTGAGCATGGAGCCCCATGTGGGCATCTAATGACCCAGAGATCACCACCCCAGCCAAAACCAAGTGTTGGGTACTCAACCAACTGAGCTACCCAGTCACCACCCTGATTTTGATTTCTAATGCAATGACCTTTTCACTGATCCCAGAGTAAAAAGCTGACCGTGACTCCAAGTTATAGCACATCACGTGATCTGTTACAACCTTGCTTCTAAATTTCTATTTGTACCAAAAAGTCATCCAAACCACTAGTTGGAATTGGGATGTATAAGGAAGAAAAAAAGCAAACTGTGGTCTACCCTCTCTCCTCCCAATCTAAGTCTTCAGTATTTTCTCATGGTTAAAGGAGTGGCTGTTTCAGTGCTTGGAAGGGGAAAATGTACTTTTTTCAAAGGACATTTCTGATGGACACCTCTTAAGTGATCAAATTTAATATCACAAGTAGGCGAAGGATTTGACATCATATGCCCACTGAGAGATATAACAAGCATATAGAATCACCTACTAAATGTCCTTCCAAAAATATTTAACCTGGTTCTAATCAAACCCTTAGATTTAACTTTCAAATTTACAGAAAACACTGGGAATAAAAGAACAGAGTAAACAATACCACGAGGAAACAAATCTAGAGTGTGGGACACTCTCAAAGTCAAGTAACATAGTACCTTCAAAAAGTCAATATTATAGGGACATCTGGGTGGCTCAGTTGGTTAAGCAGCTGCCTTCGGCTCAGGTCATGATCCCAGCGTCCTGGGATCGAGTCCCACATCGGGCTCCTTGCTCGGCAGGGAGCCTGCTCCTCCCTCTGCCTCTGCCTGCCTCTCTGTCTGCCTGTGCTCTCTCTCTCTCTCTCTCTCTAATAAATAAATTTTTAAAAAGTCAATATTATAAATATATATTTTATTATTTGTGTATTATTTCTATAAAATTTATATGTTAAAATGTATACAACAATGTTCTAGATAAAAGATACTTAAGAGAGATAACAACCAAAATGCAGTATGTAGATCCTAACTTCATCGAATCAAGATCTACACATTGAATCTAACAGTTACGTTAAGATAACTTTTTTTTTTTTTTAAAGATTTTATTTATTTATTTGACAGAGATCACAAGTAGGCAGAGAGGCAGGCAGAGAGAGAGTGAGGGAGAAGCAGGCTCCCCACTGAGCAGAGAGCCTGATGCGGGGCTCGATCCTGGGATCATGACCTGAGCCGAAGGCAGAAGCCCAACCCACTGAGCCACCCAAGCGCCCCGAGATACCTTTTCTTATATATGAATAAACCAACCCTTGGTGGAAAACATCAAAACCTCCTGCTGAATCTATGGAAAACCAACAACTAACACTATTCTTAATGGTGAAAGAAAGCTTTCCTCTTAAGATGAGAGAAAAGGTAAGGATGTTTGTTCTTACCACTTCTCTTCTACACTGCACTGGAAGTTCTAGTACAATTAGGCAAGAAAAAGAAATAAAAGACAGATTGGAAGGGAACAAGTAAAACTTGTCTCTATTCACGGGTAACATGACTTATATATTGAAAACCCTTCAAAATTCACCAGAAACCCCATTAGAGCTAATAAACCAGTTCCGCAAAGTTGCATTACACAAAATCAATATACAAAGATCAGATGTATCTCCACCCACTAGCAATAAACACTCACTAGGAAGGCTATTAAAAAAACAAAAATAAAAGCAGAAAATAACAAGTTTGGGAGAGGATGCAGAGAAATCAGAACCTTCATACGTTGCTGGTTGGAATGTGAAATGGAGCAGCCACTATGGAAAACATTTTCACAGCTTCTCAACTAGTTCAACCTAGAGCTATCCCATAACCCAGCAACTCCACTCCTAGGAGAATCAATGGTTTATTACTTCTAACAGTCCTGTGGGGCGTATTTGTCTCACCAGTCTTTGTCCTATGACAAAAGTACCTTTATGAGTCCCAATGTATTAATGAAAACCAGGCTAAGGGAAGCTAAGTGAGTTGTTCAAGGTCACCGTAGATGGTGATGCGGAGTGGCCATTCACACCCACATAGGCTGACCCAGCTTCCTCCCGTTCATCACAGGGACACAACCCTGCATTTATAAATGCCTGTTGTTGGTGATGGTAATGCAGACGATGATTGCTTTGTTCTTTCAAAAACTAAGACATACAATGGTTTTCATTCTGTTTCTTGAAAAGCAATGACTGTGTAAAGAGAACAAAAAAGTCCAAATCAATCAACACTGCACAAACCATTACCAATGGCATTTTCCGAGGGAATATAAAAAAAATACAACAAGCACTATGGGGTGTTTCCTAGTTGGCAGTCCCTGTTCTGGGTGCTTCCATATGTTGCCTTATTTCAGGTAGATACTGTCCCCATGGTACAGATGAGAAAAGAGAGGAAATAGAGGTAATTAGACTTATCCAAGGTCACACCACAGGCCTTTGTTCTTGGATTCTTTCTAAAGTGCTACTTCACAGAAGGAATTTAGTAAAAGAGCCACTTTTTTCCTACCATACCCTATGAAACTAAAAATATTCTGAAGATGGTTTCCAAAACCAGCCAAGCACAGGATTTTGGCAAACATCAGCCAAGTCTTCTTGTGAATTCTTTCTCTCTCTGACCGTATCTGTCACAACTTTTTAGCCTTCTGAGGAACAAATGCTTCTCTGAAAGTTTAAAAACCAAATTCCTCAAACCCTTTGTATCACCAACCGTGAAATCTTCAGCAGTAATCTTTGGGATAACCAATTTTCATGGAAGCAGACAGAACAGTTCAGGGAACAGAAATTATTTCAGATCCTAAATCCTAGTCAGGAAAAACGGAAAGAAATAAGTACAGTTTTGGGTAAAGCTGAAATAATTACATCATTTTTAAAATGGCCTGAGAAACTTCAATTCTTTTTAAAAGAGAAAGATTGATGGGGCACCCGGGTGGCTCAATCAGTTAAATGTCTGAGTCTTGATTTCAGCTCAGGGCATAATCTCAGGGTCGTGGGATGGAGGAGTCCTGCGTCTGGTTCCATGCTGGCTGTGGAGTCTGCTAGGGATTCTCTCTTTCCCTCTCCCTGTGTCCCTCTCCCTACCCCCACTTGTGTGCTCTCATAAATATAAATAAATAAATAAATGAATGAATGAATGAATGAATGAATAAATAAATAAATAAATAAATAAATAAATAAATAAATAAAGAGGTTCAGAGCCTTTCCAAATACAATCATCACAGATAAAGCAAGGCATCAGCAATATTAGGACAGGTTTTCCCTCCCACTGTGCTCAATAAAAAGGTTTCAACATTGGTCCAGCAGAAGCACTTTTATCTTTCAGAGAGCATTAAGTATTAGACTACATGCATAAAACTCACCCATATCAAGTGTACCAATCGTTTTTATTTAAAAAAATTTTTTTTAAAGATTTTGTTTATTCATCTGACAGAGAGAGAGATAGCACAAGCAGTGGGGGCAGCAGACAGAGGGAGAGGAAAAAGCAGGCTTTTCCTTTTTTCTGAAAAAGCAGAAACAGGCTTCCTGGTGAGCAGGGAGCCCAACGTGGGGCTTGATCCCAAGACTCTGGGATCATGACCTGAGCCAAAGACAGATGCTTAACCGACTGGGCACCCAGGCACCCTGCAAATTTGCCTTTTCTGGATATTTCATCCAAATACAATATGTGCTCTCTTGCATGGGGCTTCATGTTTCTGAGCTTTATCCATGATAGAATGTGTGTCGGTAGCTGGTTCCTTTTGGATCCTGAAAAGTATTCCATTGCATGAATATGCCACATTGGGTCCATCCATTCATTGGTTGATGGACATTCAGGTTGTTTCCTTCCGGGGCTACTATGAATAAAGCTTCTGTGAATATTCACATGCAAGTCTTTGTGAGGCCACATGTTTTCATTTCTCATGGGTAGATACCTAGGAGTGGAACTGTTAGTCCTATGATCATTTTATGTTTTAACATTTTGAAAAATTGCCACACCATTTTCCAAAGTAGTGTAGCTGATTTTCAACATGAGGAAGATTATTTGCTTGGAATTGGTCTAAAATCCAGCTGCTACTTCCTACACACCCCCAACTACAAACATCAGACTACAGGTATGAGAACAAGATTTAGGGACAAAACTCCTATAGTCACCATCATAGCTTTCCCTGAGTGGAAAGACATCACCTAGGAAGAGCCTAAAGAAAAAGTTATCATGGGTATACAAAGCTTAAAAGAACCAAAAATGATTCTCAAATTAGGTAGCCTAAAGTAACTGTTTAATGGGTACAGAAGTTTCCATCTGGGATAATGAAAAAGTTCTAGAAATGAATAGTGGTGATAGCTGTACATTATGAACAGACTTAATGCCACTGAATTATACACTTAAAATGGTTAAAATCATAAAATTTACGATATGTATAATTTGCCACACTCTTTTTAAAAAGAGAAGAAGAGCATCTGGTCACCACATTCCTTCGCAGAGTCTCTTCATGGTCTTGCCATCATACTCAGAATAAAACCCGAATTCCTTCCCAAGGCGTACTCATCCTGCACCATCTGGCTCCCACCCCTCTTTGCAGCCTGTCTTGTGCCTCTGTCATTCCTGGGCACTTCACAGCAGCCGTTCTAGTCTCCTTTCTGTTTCTGGAACATGAAGCCTTTCTTGCCTCTAGGCCTTTGGTCCTGCCAGGCCCTCTGTCTGGGAGGCTTCTCCTGACAGCCTCAATCTCATCCTTCAGGACTCTACTCACCTTTCTCTATCTCGGAGAGGCCTTTCTGCAAGCAGCCACCAATGTCTCCTGTGTGTCTACCTTTCTCTCTCTCTCTCCCCTCCCATACCTCTCTGTTTATTTCCTTCCTAGCACTTATTAGAAGTAGTAATTATTTTTACTGTTTCATTGTCTGCCTTCCCCACTAGAATTAAGCACCATGGTAGCAAGCTCTTTCTCTGTTTTGTCTGTACTCTATCCCCAGCACAAACATGCTACCTGGCACAGAGCAAGCCTTTGATAAATACTGTTGAAAATGATGAATAAATAAAACAGCGCTTTCAAGTGTCAAGGGATGAGACTTAATTACATTATTAACTACGTTAAGCTTGCCTTTAAACATTCATTTTGCAGTTGATTTTCTAATAAAAAATAATAGCTCTCATTGGCCTAGTTAGTTTCACATTAATGATTTTTACAAGACTCTTTCCCACATATAAGTACAATATGGGAAAATATAACCTAGGAAGACTTATTTCCCTTGTATTAGTTATTATTTAAAAAAAAAATTATAAGAGGGAAACCTGGGTGATTCAGTTGATTTTGGCTCTTGATTTTGGCTCAGGTCATGATCTCAGGGTCGTGAGATTGAGCCCCACATCGGACTCCCTGCTCAGTGGAGAGTCTGCTGGAGATTCTCTCTCTCTCCCTCTGTCTCTCTCCCTCTCTCAAAAATTATAAATAGATAAATCTTAAAAAATACTTGTAAGAGTTAGAAAAGACTAGGATATTTCTTAAGCTCCTTTACAAATTGTAAAAAAAAAATGATGATCATGGAAAAAGGCAACATACACCCTTCTGACTAAATATTTTCCAGAACAAAACTGGTTCCTCTGCTGAAAGTCAAAAGAATGAATGCTAAATTCTAAAATTATAATGGGGAGTGGACAAAAAAAATTCCTGTGAGAGATGGTTGAAAATTGAATTCACAAATTAAAAGTCTGTGATATATATGGAGCCTAACTCTTGCTGGCTATGTGATAAATGTACCATTTGTAACAAAAGTGACAATTTCAGAATTATGTGTCTTCACAATATCCAGTGGCAGTGCCACTGTTGGGAAAAAATGCAAAATGTAGAGAATTCCCTTCATAGTTCCATCCTCTCTCCTCAGAGCATTTAGTTCCCCCCAATATGGCACCTTGCCCTGAACTGTCTCCTAAGACAGTATTCCATCATCTTATCCCAATTAAAACCCACCTATCCCATGTCTAATCCTTTATGCCACCATCATAGGCAGAAAATCTGATAAACTAAACCATAATGATGTGTTAATGGAAGCCAAAGCATTTATAGGCCAGCAAAGATTGTTCACTAACATGTGTTAGCAGTGGCCTCTTAAAGAGAATGCCTTAATAAGAAGGTGTGGCTGCACGGCTTTAGTGGTGAAGTAGAGGAAGCATGGAAGGAGACAAAGGCTTTAGAGGAAACAAAAATAGAGTGTGAGGTGCCTAGAGAACAGTGGAAGAGGATATGGCCAGTAAGTCTTCACATATGTGAGTCTGAAAAAGACAAGGTCCTAACAATGGCTTACGAGACTACAGGACCTGAGGTCCATTCTTTCTCTGACCTCATCTCCTATTGTTTGCTCCTTCCCACCACAGGGTTATCCTTCCTGTTCTCAAACACTGCAGGCACATTCCTTGCCAAAGTGTCTGCACTGTTGCTCCCTCTGCCTGGAATGTTCTTTATATATATCCACATGCCTGCTTCCTTACCTTTTTTTTTCTTTTAGGGCTTTGTTCAAATGTCAAGGAGATGATTTCTGATTCAGATGATTCAGATTTTTTTCTGACCACCTTTCTTTAAACCCTCCCCCGTACCCCATACTCGCTAACCTGTTTTCTTTTCTTTTCTAAGACACATATTAAATTCAAGATTTTGTACTAGTGTATTTTATTATATGTACATTTAAAAATTTCCTCAAAGGCAGGGAATTTTTGTTCACTAACGTATCCCATGAATCTAGAACAATGCCCAGCATATAGTAGGCTCAATATCTATTAGTTGAATGCTGAATGAAATCTAAGAGGGAATCCTGAGGAACTCTAACATCATGTGTTAGGCAGAAGATCAATTCCCCCAAAGAGAAATTGACAAAGAACCTCCTAGAAGACAAAAGAAAGTGAGGAGGTTATGATTTAAACAAACAAGAGGGGGAAATGTTTGAAGACCAAAGAAATGGCCAATGGTGTCAAAAGCTGACCAAGACTCAAATGAAATGGAGACTGAAAAACATCCAATGAATTTAGTAACAAGGAGTGCATTGATCTTGGTGAGAGAAGTTTCAGTGACACATGACTAAGACAAGTTAGAAAAATCTCAATAGAACCTACTAAAAGTTAAGAGAAAAGAAGGTAAAAATTTAAGCCATGAAATCATCAAGCTTATAAAATACAGATATCAGATTTTATAATTTCTTTCAATTGTTGCTGCATAATAATCCATCCCAAAACCTAATGATTTAAGACGGCAAACTATTTGGTTATTGCTCAGGATTCAGGATTGATTTGCTTCAGCTGGGCATTCTGCTTCCTGGATGTCAGCTGGGGCTGCAGCCATCTTGGACAGGGGTCAGCAAACTTTCCTGTCAAGGGCCAAACAGTAAATATTTCAGGCTTTGCATGCTGTAAAGTCTCTGTCATGACTATCCAACACTGCCACTGTAGTGAGAAAGCAGCCACAGATGATAAATAAATGAACACACATGGCTATGTTCCAATAAAACTTTATTTATAAACCTAGGTGGTAGGCTACATTTGACTGAAAGCCATAATTTTCCCACTCTAGATTTTGGACTCAACTAGGTAGTACATCCAAGATGGCTCACTCCTGGAGTAACCTGGTATTCCTCTATGTTGCAACATTCCTTCCACCGTATTCTACTGGCTAAAGTGAGTCCCAGGGCCTGCTCAGACTCAAGGAAGAGGGCTATTCAAGGGTGTAAATACCAGGAGGCATGGTTCACTGGAGGCTATCAAATGTAAGACTGCCACATAATTCTAAGAGTTTTGCTTATTAAAACTATGTTCCAGGAGTGCCTGGCTGGCTAAGTCAGTAGAGCATGCATCTCAGGGTCATGAGGTTAAGCCCCACGTTGGACATGGTGCCTACTTTAAAATAAAATAAAATATAAAAATAAAATAAAATGCTTCCATAAAAAATAAAATAAAACAATAAAATAAAACTATGTTCCATTCCACATTCTGTTTAGAGACCCTTACCTAGGGAAAAGATTCAGTGACTTACGAAGCCATCCTTTTTCTCCAACACTGATCCTTTCAGGAGTTGTTTTTGTGTCATCAATTGAAAGAGTGTATGATTTGTTATTTTAAGACAGCCTGAGAAATTAGTTCCTTCCCATTAGCCTGAGAAAACTCTGGTCTTCTTGTACCCACCCTTGGAAATGCTCTTTCAATGCACTGTACTTAAGCTGTAAGGCACCCAACCCATTAAACTTAGATTATAAGCATGATAAAAAAGGAGTTATTAGCAGTAAGATTAAAGCATTCATACTTAACAACCTGAAGATCTATCAGAGTGATGTTACTTTGCACAAGTAAGTGAATTATAATCTATATGTAGTATATTCATTCATTTGCTCATCAATGTTTAAAGAACTTATTGAACACACTAATGGTGAGGCCATGTGCCAGGTTGTGGTGTATATAGCCATCTGTTTGTCTTTAATGTAGACTGTAGCCCCTTATGTGATCATGACCCTACAGAAAAAAGACCACATGAGATCAAATATTTTCAGTGGGCTGAGAAAAAAATGGAGGGATTTAGTTCTCATTAAAGTATTGAATGGAAAGAAAATGAGAATATATACATATTTCAGGTTGAAATTCTAATGAACCCCTATAGTTTAATTTATCCAGAGTATTTTAACCAAATATTATCTTTTACTGATAAGAAAGTAATACCAGAACATATGAAAAGAACTGATTCTATCCTTAAAAAGCATGACAAAAAGTACTAAATGTGCAATCAGGGATATGTGGTAAATACCAGGGTTACAAGATGTCACCAGATAAATATAGCACACCTTATTCATATTAATTTTATTTATTTTTTTCATATTAATTTTAATTTATTATTTTCAGAGTAAAAATTTAAACTGAGAAGTACTTTAAAACACAATTGTGATCTCAATACAATAAAACTACAACATATTTTGGGGTGCTTAGGTGGCTCAGTTGGTTAAGCATCTGCCTTCGGCTCAGGTCATGATCCCAGGGTCCTGCCTCAAGTCCCACATCAGGGTCCCTCCTCAGTGGAGAGTCTGCTTTTCCCTCTGCCCCTCCCCTCACTCATGTTCTCTCACACACACACAC